>JBDJHY010258129.1:0-10549 GCA_039654485.1 Withania somnifera
TTTCATTTATCTGGGTGCTACTAAGATGCACATATATTTGAAGGAGGTGCATTGTTGGGAATGGATGACAGGGTACAAAGACAAATTTATGGCTAGGTATTCGTATTATCAGCAAGTGAAAGACAAACACTGAAATTCAAAAAGATTGATAAAGAGGTTTGAAATTCCAACATAGATGTGTAAAGTCATAAATAGGGATTTCATTACTAGTTTGTTGAGGAATAAAAAGGAGGCATGATTATATTTGGGTGATTGTGGATAGGGTGACCAAGTTATCCCATTTTTTACCTATTCACACTAGTTTCTCAGAAGAAGAATATGGCTGATTGTATCTTCGAGAGATTTTGTGCCGCATGGTGTGCCTCTGTCCATTATTTAAGATAGAGGTACTCAGTTAACCTTGGATTTATAGAAGTCTTTCCAGAAAGGGTTAGGGTCTCATGTTTACCTCACTACTACTTTTCACCCATAGACAAATGGTCTGGCAGAATGGACTATCTAGACTCTAGAGGATATGCTGAAAGTATGCACTCTTGGTTTCAAGGGTAGTTAGGATGACCACCTTACATTGATAGAGTTCGCTTACAATAACAATTATCATGCTAGTATATAGATGTCACCCTTTAATGACTTATATAGGAGGAGGTATAGATTTCTTATTGGTTGGTCCAAAGTTTGTGATACAACTTTTATAAGTCACAAATCAGTGATTGAGTCTACTGAAAATGTTCAGCTCATTCGAGAATGTTTATAGACATCCCATAGTAGGAAAAAGTCTTGCATAGAAGTAAGGAGGAGGGAGTTTGAAATTGGTGTTAGTGATTGGATTTTATTCAAGTTGTCTCCTATGAAGGGAGTAATGAGGTTTTTCAAAAAAAGAAATATTAATCTATGTTTTATAGTCCATACCAAATTTTAAACAAGGTTGGTAATGCTACTTACAAGTTAGATCTTCTGACAGAGCTTGCAACACTACATATAGTCTTCCACATCTCCATGTTGAGAAAGAGCTTATCAAATCCTTCCTTAATAGTTCCTTTAGACAGCATTAGTGTTAAGGATAACTTGAATTATTAGTAAATCCAAGTCAAGATGCTAGATAGGAAGATTTTTAAGCATAGAAATAAGAAGATAACATCAATTACGATTTTATGGCGTAATCAGTCAGATGAGGGAGACACTTGGGAAGCTGAGGAATCTATGATTGAGAAGTACCCACACTTATTTCCTTTCAATCCCACTTCAGGATAAAAGTAACAACCTCTTACTTCATCTTTTCGTCCATATGTTTGTTACATATAGCTCATATCATTGCATGAGTCCCTATGTTAGTACTTGTTTATTAATTGATGTATCCATGGTAGTTAGAGTCTGTAAGGATGGCATGTATTTGGTCTAGCCGAGTTAAGAGTAGAATCATTGTTTGTTTAGTTATCTTAATATTATAAATGAGTTTATGCGCCTTTCTGGATATCTGTTTGTGATTTTCCCTTTTTTTGGAAAATTCTTCATTTGAGGACAAATATAAGTAAATGGGAGATATTTTAACACTTTTTAAATCATGATAGGGGGTTTAGTGATCTACACAAAGAGTCTATGTGAAGTTTCATCAAAATAGAGCTGGCCAAGATTCTAAGAACCGTGGAAGGGTTTGACGAATCGTGGATTAAACTATGGAAGAGTACTAGTGATCTCCCATGTTCTACCTCAAATTGATGAACCGTTCCATAGAGCATGGAAGGTTTCAATGGTCCATCATTTGAATTATGGAATTGGACAATATTTTTAAGAAATTCCAAAGTATAGAATGATACAACTTGCCAGTCTATGAACTGTAGATATAAGGATGATCTGAAGAATGTATTGTCATTTCATTCCAGTGTTTCAAACTTAAAGAGGAAGGTTTCATGGACCATTCCACGAAACGCAGAAGGGATCCACGGACCATGAAACCGCCAGTGGAAACCTACAATGCATAGTTTTAATCCATTTTTACCAAAGGCTTCTTATTCATTCACCAATATTTAATAAACAATATGATTTTTCTTTAGTCCTAATAAATACAATTATAAAATCCCAAACCACTCTAATCACTTCATTCTTCACAAAACAAATCATACAAAAGAAAACATCGATCAGTTTCCTCTTAATGTTAAGAACTAGGGTTTCATGGACAAGCTTCTTTCCTAAATTTCAACCATAAATTTTCCAAGTTTAGGTATGTGGTTTTATAAAACAAGTTACTTTTTCACCCTTGTTCCCTAAACCTAAACCTTTCATGAAGTATTTTTTAAAAGAATTCGTTAACCCTAATTCCTTGAATTGTGGATTTCATTCCTATCATGATTTATGGATATTATCGAGCAGTATTGTATAAATTATTGCATCATTAAATTATTATTCATTATTTAATTATTTTAGCCAAGACTTGGAGTATATTGTGGATTTAACTTGTTTAACAACTTTACGGTTAAGCCTATGCATTATTATTTGATGAACATGATCCATAAATATTAAAATTTTGAATTTTTCTAAGGTATTTTACCTAAGTTTTAAGCTCAGACATGATTTTATTTAGTCAAGGAAGAGTTGGAAAGAATTTTCCCTAACAGGCTAAGGCTAGGATAATTTGATCATCTGTTTACTAAAATTGCTTTAAAATTGGTCTAGTCAGGAATAATATATGTTTTGGATTAATATTAGCTTCGAGTGGTATTATGTTGAAAGACATGATCCCAAAACTATGTTGCCAACCATAAAAGGAAATATGTCTTAAAAGTATTTATTAAGACAGAACAGGCTTAGTTGGATTTAAAAGTTTACTTGTTAGGTTGTGAACCTGTGGTGGGGAAAGTTACTCCCATATGCTGGTAGTTTGTTGAATTCCATGGCTACTCACATAGTCTTATTTATCAGTTATAGAACCTCCCATAAAATATTTTTATGTTGGGTAACGAAGTTTTTATTTATTATTTAAAAGGAGGTACATTTCTTACACTGTTATTATTACTTAACTTTTATTGAATAACTTAATTGAAATGTAATTATATCATGTATTGCATAGCCTCATCATGGATCATTTATAATCATATTATTCATGTTGATATTTCCTCTCATTGTATCCCTCCCGATTACTTAGTATATTCAATATACTGATCATTATACTCAAGGTTGATCGAATCTACTATCTTTAGCTTCTAGACTGTTGGTGAGTTCCCATGGACCGGGAATGCTTTATTATTTATTTATCTGTATTAGAGAACAATAGTCATTGATACAATCATTTAGTTATTTCTACGGATAGCTGGAGACTTGTCCTAGTATTTCAGGACTTAAAAGCTTTCAGACAAGTTACATAGTGGTATTTGATTTGGAGTTCCATATTATTTCATTATTATCTTTGATATGTGAGATGGTCAACTAGCTTAGACCTTACTATTGCCTTATAATTCTACTCATGAATGTGTGTTTAAGTTAAGCATGATCCAGTGGTTCATTTGTGGATGTTGAGGCGACTTAGTAGCTGAGGATGCCTTGTGGAGAACACGAGATAACTCTGAGTCATTACATTAACCCTGTAGAGTGGTTAGTTATAGCTTGGTCTATTGAAGAAGCCCCCATATTTAGAAATTTAACTTTTTTCCTAAGGGGGAAATGGTAAGATGAAAAATGGATCAAGTCTTGAGAACCAGATAATAAGAAGTCCCAACGTGATGACCCGTTTGTTACGTTTCAAGACTCTTTATACTACAACCAGAGATAAAAGTTTATGCCATGCCCTTATTCATGCACCTCATGAGGGTTTATGTTCATGTTTATTTTCTAGGATGAGAAGCAATTGTTCACACAACCTGACAGTGTTGCTCTTGATACATATACCAATCATATTATGATATTAGCTATAGAGTTTTTAGTACAATTCATATATCCAGTTCTTGTTATGTCCAACTATTTATCCTATTTTATGACTTCAGTTTTTTAACACCAGCTTGAGTGCAGTAATAATGTATCCCTTTCAGTAGTGATGTTAAGTTCCGACCCCATGTATGAGTTCCACATATAGAACTTGATCTGTACTCTTATATTTTATAATTAAATCATATTTCCTCTCAGTAATCTCAGTCATGAGATATTAGATGGTAGGGGAAAAATAATAGTAGATAGTAAGATAAAAGACAGTGTATGCTCAGTAATTGGTAGTTTTCGTGGGCTTTTGTAACTTAGGATGTTAAATGTTCTTGTAGAAAAATTATAGAGCTATTGATTTCAATGGTGTTAAGAATATTACATGATGGTCTAGTTTTAGGGCTAAGGAGGGCATAACGTGAGTATATTAATAGGATTGTGTGTTATTTGGGATAATTTATGAATAATTATGGTATGTGGTTAATGACTCAGTAATTTGAAGCTTAAGGTTGATTGTTCAAGGGATGAGGAGGAGTAGTTTTCTTGTGGATATAGATTATCAAATCTTGTGTCTTATACTATCATGATCGTCTTACTTGTAGTATGGTGTACCTCTAATTAGGTCATAACGTGATAAGAGCATGTGGTTAGTTTCAGTAGTTGTAACTATTAGTATCCTCATAATGATCATAGGTTCCGATAGATGTGCATAATAGGTCATAAAAGGAAGTGTATTTGAAGTGTGCTTACTAAGTTAGAGAGTGCCAGTTGTAGCGCTGAAGCAAGAGTATCCCTACCCTTATTTTATACCCTTTGTATGTATGTTTCATGTTAGATAAATTTTCGATTCGAATAAGGCTTAAGTCCAAGCCCATTCTGTTCCTATTTTATGAGACTATATTATATAGATAAGATGTTCATATGGTGTTAGTAGCTCTTACCTAAAGGTCCCTATGAGTTCATACCTTTAGTATGTCTATGTTGAGTTTTTTTCCCTTACAGTTTGTACTCTATTGATATACTCCTTTGTAGCTATATAAAGTATTCCATGACAGTACAGTTTAATTGATAAGTGAGGATCCAAGAAGACCCAAGATAATATGTTCAAATTTTGCTCAGTTAAAGAAATTATTCTTAGTTTCATATTAGTTTCACTTTAGTTTGAGGTAATGGCCTCTCTATTCAGCACTTCTAGCGAGTGTATGATGCATGACACATATATCCCATAGCATTGTATGAGTCCAATTTGTGTATTCATGCATGACTTAATGAGGGTCGATGATAGTTGAGGTAGTAATTGCATAGGTCCCTATCTATGCATTTATTTGCTACTTGATGAGTTTTTATGTTGACGTCAATTGTAGTAGTATGCATGTATGTATTTGAGTTGAATTCCAATTAAAGTTGGTAGGTTGTTGAAGCATTTTCAGTTTGCTTACAGCCTTCATGTCAACTTGTAGTTTCTTTCCTGAAGTTAAATCTTCATGCGAGGATGAATGATCCCAAGGGAGAGATAATGTAACACACTAAAATTTGAGTGAGAATTTAAACCGTTCTATTCCTAAGAATTTCCATTAGATTTTAGGTGTTGAAATCCAAAATCAAATATGGGATGAGTGGTTGAGGTGATTCAATGTCATAAGAAGTTTCTAAGCAAAAGTTGAGTTCAAGGCATTTCTTATTTCCTTAGTTTTGAAGTTACTTCATGTAAGGGTCAACTCTAAATGAGAATATCCTAATACATAAATACTTAGGTAACCTAAGACCTATCCACTAAAAGGTATTTGAGTTAGTTTCCAATACAACAAACAATGTGTCATTTTGAGTTTAGAGGAAAACATTATGGGCATTTTACTAAAGTATGAAAGAAGAGAAAATTAGCCAAGGCTAACCGTGAAATCAATGGTATCATTTTTAGAAGATTTCTTCAATACCAACTGTGACACAGTTTGAAGGTTGGTGCAATTTTAAACATTACATGGTTATCAACACAGTTAATCAAAAATTTGAGAAATCTTTTGTTATTTTTTGAAAGGCTATTTTTTGACATTTTCCACCTCATAAATCATGAATCCTATGATTTTTTGGGCTTGAAAATACATTTTTTTTAAACCTCAAACACTTATTCCAATTCATTAATATTTTTTTCTGTTGATTGTGAGTGATTAGAACTTGTATGGTCCAAGTAGTTCTTTCGAGGCTGCTAAGAAAATTTAGTAGCTAGGATGCCTTATATACCAAGGGGATAAGCTTCAAGGAATGACATTTCCCATAGATGAAAGTCAAAGAACTCATGAACATTTCACTAAAGAAAAGATAGATCATCCAGATCAATATTCCAATCATGCACATGGGTTTTATCTTTCAAGGATTGAAAGAGATCAAGATGAAAAGAGTTAGAGAAATCAATTTTATTATCAAGATAACTTTTAAAGTTGAATTTTAATTTCTTTTTTAATATTATAATGGGTTCATCATTGTTGGGACGTTTGACCCAGCTGTTGGAGGAAGACTAATATAAACATATGGTTTTGAATCAGCAGGAATAGGGGATGAAGCTTTTTCCTTTTCCATATTTTGAGAACTTTTTTGAGAGAGTAGTGGAGAAGCTTTCTGAGATTTGGTCATATTTTAAAGGAAGAGGAAAGAGAATGGTGATGAGAAAATGGTGAAAAGGAGGAGACTGATAAGACTTTAGGAGTACAGAGGCACGAATAAGAAAAATTAGGAGAGAAATATTCTGAGAAAGAGAAAGGGTTTTAAGAAGGTAAAAAGTAAAAGAATTGAAAAATTACCATATAGCCTTGATGGTACGAAAAATGAAGCAATAATGAAGATATTTCAACCGTCAAAAGTGGATGAATAATTAATTATCATACATAGAATGTAGATAATTGCAGAGAATATACGAAGATAATTAGCTACACAAATTTTCAATAATGTCATGCATTTCTCAAAAGGATCCTTCGTACAAGGGTTTTTCAAATGTATCAACATATCATTTTAACATATTTATTTATGTGATCATAAATATTATCAGATTAAATTAATGGTTCAGAAACTATTCAAATGAAAAGATACTTTGCTTTGGAAGTGCTCATCTTTGGCAGGTTCTGTTTGTGGATTTTTGTCCTTAGCATAACTTTTAGTCTTCAAGGAGTTTCTCCAGAAGCATATCCAAGTTGAGTCCTTCTTAGCCAAAAAAAACTTATCATTTTCTCATTTTTCACAAGGATATAATATTTCCTCCATTTCGATTGGTCGACTCTTGAGAATTTTAGTCGACTCATTTTCACAAGTAGCCAATTTTTAATGAGAGATCCACTTGGAGAAGATTTCCGAAATACTCCTGAAACTCTACCATTCTCAACTCATCATTAGAATAATTAATAAATGATCAAAAAATTCATAAGAAAAAATTCTCTTAGAAAAACTTTGTACCTATCTTTACCAGAAGCATGGAAATGACAATATCAGGTTTATAAAATTTTGGAAGTAATTTGAGAAGGATAATAATCCAGTAAATAGTTATGTAGAGATTATTTTAAAAGAACAAGTAGAGAGATAGTAAAACATTTTATTTTCATAGTTCTTGGCAAGTTTCTTGAAATGTTGTACGTCAACACTTCAAACCTTTGAATAGAAAAATTTAGAACTATGATTTTTCAAGACAATCTCAACGATAAGTTTTCCTTTTTACCATAAGGATCTGGGAAGAGTATACTCAGAAGTCAATATCTGTAAATGTCAATTTTTTGTTTGTAAGTCTATTTAAGATGAGTATATATAGATTTATATTTTTCTATACATGTAGTCCACATCTTCAGATAAATCATCACTTATCTATGAATATTAAGAGTCATCTCTTAATTAAATAATTTTTTTCATAATGTTTTGAAAGAAGACTTGTTTCTTAGTTAGAATTTTGAACATTTTATAACAAGATACCTTGATGTTTCTCTTATATGTTCCTGCAAAACAAAAACTTTTACCTTTTTTTGGGGACCGAAGTGTTCTTGGGTCCTTTTGGGTTAGATCTATATTTCTTTAATTTTTCAAACACCATTTTGAGAAAAAGAATGAGACATATAGTTAAAACATTTATGACAAAATTTTCAAATGTAAAAGCAAGAATAAGAAAACTTGTTGCAGATCCCTTTCTCTTTTGGATTTAAATGACCATTTCTATCAGTCTTTCACTAAACTGACGGAATTATCTTTTTATTGAAGATATTAGAGTATTTTTGGACTTTTATTTTCTAGGATTTTTATAAAAAGTAGTTGACTAAAAATATTTAATGAAACCATTTTAGCAAAAATTTGAGACCCTTTATCATCTTAAGTTCACCAATTTCCTTTTCAAGAAGATAATTTTTAGTCAAAAAGGTTTCTAGCTTTATTTCTAGATTTCTGTTTTCCTTTTGAAGACTTTTGGAGTTATTGTAAACATGAGGTAGATCACCAACTACTTGATCTAACCGATTCTTGAAACCATTACAATTATGACAGTCTTAGAGATGTTCCTCTTTATTCTCTCTGGCAGTTATAAGACAAATGTTTGTGGAGTCATGTTTCTCGCTTCCTGATATGTCCTCTTAAATGCAAGTAGAGATTCTTCTCTGTTGGTTTTCTTAGATATCAAGAATGATAGGGACGTCCTCTTTCTACCAGACTTGTCTCATTAATGTGAAAACTGGCAAGCCCACGGAGCTGTGCCAGCGCGCTAGCTTAAGGAAAGGATTGAGATTTTCTTTTTTGATTTCGTCTCTTCTTTTTATTATTTTTGGACACTCTATCGAGGGTTTCTTGATGTTTCTTTGTATTATGTTTTCCCTTGTAGAATACTTTTAACTTGTCCCAAATTTCTTTAGCAGTTTTACAAGGGGATATTTTTCCTTGTAATCTTCTTCACTAAGAGCACAATAGATTAAGTGGATTATCGTAGCATTTAGTTCATACAATTCAAATGATCATCAGTATAGTTGGAAGTGGATGTTCTCTTCCAAATTTGTGGGGAATGGGTCTTGGTCCATTACTAATCACTAAACAAGCATCATAATCAATATATTGAGTGCATATCTTTATTCGTTCTCTCCACTTTACATAATATAGTAGGGAAGCCTGGATAATGAAGTCCATTTTGAAATATGGCTTCAACCATGTGATGTTTTTCCATAAGTATATACACACCTGTTGTTAAGAATTGAATGTGATATCATGCTCGGTTAGCAATTGAAAGTGAAAAAAAGGGGGTGAATTGTAATTTTGTCTTCCCTTAGTCTACTTTCAAAATAGAATCGGTCAACTTTAAAAGTAGTTTGATGAATAATCTATTTATGTAAAGTGCATAAGGTAAAACCAACTTATGATACTTTTATATTGGTTGGAGCATAACGTAAGCCTTAATCCAGTCCCTTGGGTTGCAAAAGGTTCCACTATATTTTGAATTATTACAAATCTACTGAGTCTAAAAAAAATCATAGTTTATACAAAAATTACAAATCGGATGAGTCTACATGAAATTCAATATACACACTTTTTCTTTTTCACTCGACTATTCGATGTTATGCCTCACTAGAATTTTTTCCTCCTTTCTTTTTTTGTACACAGTAAAACACTAAGTAATACAATTGTTATTACAAGTAAAGCAACTAAAATTATTATTAGAGGAATTATAGAGTATGGTTATCTTCTTCGAAGGCTAGTTCTTTATATAGATGTGAAAACTAGTTGTTTCAAAAGAGGTAGAATAACCCAAGGAATTTATATCATTGGAAACTAATTAAAAGGGCAGACTATTTTCCACAAGTAATCAAATATTGCTTCAAACTTCTTTATTTTCGTCAACTGGGCTTTTATTAGCATAGTAACATTCTTTAATGCACGGTGATGGGAATCGTATACACGAGCGCATGAAACATGAGGGAGAAAGAAATAAAGAAAAAGATATGCAGAAATTTACGGTAAACTTACCGATTTATGAACAATAAGGGACTGGTTACCCTCACCTTCAATTGAACCTGTAAGTCGATAATAAACTCCAAACAACAACCTACGAAAACTGAGTTTGAATCTACAAAATGGAAAATCCTTCGATTGAATGTCTAAAATAAGTTAACCAGCAACCAAGGGAATCCACCCTCAATTACGCACTACAATTATGCTAAATTATGCTACGCTATGCTAAGCTATGTCAACGCTCTCAAAGGAGTTTAATATCAATTTCATCAATGTCTATAAAATGAAATGCTGCAAATCTTGAGTATTTATAGCTATTACAAGTTTGCACAAAAGGCACTTTGGCCCTAAAGTCTAGAAATCTCCACATAAGACCTTAAAGTTTTGGAATGTTTATTTTGTCCCCTCAAGTCCTGGAGTTGTCACTTCTTTCACCTCCTAAATATTGAATGTCCTTTGACATAGCTTGATGAAGGCTTCCCAAGAATCTCTCTTCCGCATAGTCGCTTGTAATGCTTATAACTCCTGCGCCTGACTCCATGTGAATGGCCGGGATGGGTAAGTGCTACCCATGCTCGTATCATCCTCCCCTCCTTAAAAAGGATTCGTCCTCGAATCCATGTCTTCACCTACAACACAAGGAGACAAGTCAGTAATATTAAACACATCATGGACATCATACTCA
>JBDJHY010258140.1:0-10549 GCA_039654485.1 Withania somnifera
AATCAAATCAGTAGATTGAGGCAAGATCTCAACACTGCTGTACCAACCAATCAGAGAACGACATCGTCTACCATAAAGAGCCTCAAACGGTGCCATCTGGATGCTAGAATGGTAGCTATTATTATATGAAAATTCAGCCAATGAAAGATATTGATCCCAACTACCACCGAAGTCAAACACACAAGCATGCAACATATCTTGTAGTACCTGAATAGTCCGCTCTGACTGCCCGTCTGTCTGAGGATGGAAGGCAGTACTCAAGGCTACTTTGGTACCCATCTCCCGTTATACGGTCTTCCAAAATCAAGATGTGAACTGCGTGCCTCTATCAGAAATAATACTCATAGGAACTCCATCAAGACGGAGAATCTCTCTAACATATAATACCGCATGACGCTCTGCATCCCAAGATGAAGCAGTCGGTAGAAAGTGAGCAGACTTAGTCAATCGATCAATAATAACCCAAATACAATCGTGGCCTCTAGAAGTACGGGGAAGTCCGGATATCAAATCCATAGTAATCTTATCCCATTTCCACTAGGAATAGGAAGTCTCTAAAGCTCACCAACTGGCTTACGGTGTTCGAACTTTACTTGTTGGCAATTCAAACATTGAGACACAAACTTGGTGACACTGGACCTCAAACTGCACCACCAGTAATGCTGTCTCAGATCTCTCCACATTTTCGCTATGCCTGGATGTATAGAGTACCTAGTACAATGGGCCTCACGAAGAATAGTCTGGATCAGATCTCCAACTCTAGGAACACAGATACGATTACCCATCCACAATACCCCATCTGAATCTACCGAAGCCTGCTAAATTCGCCTCTCAATGCTAACTCTCGAATACGAATCAAGGCATGGTCTTTATACTGACGCTGTTTGATTTGATCGAGTAAGGTGGGTTTGGCCTCAACATATGCAAGTACTCTCCCTGGAACTGAAATATCCAATCTGACCAACCAGTTAGCCAAAGACTGAATGTCTAAGGCTAATAGCCTCTCCGACACTAATAAAGATACCAAACTACCCATATTAGATGCTCTCCGACTCAGGGCATCTACTACAACATTCGCTCTACCTAAATGGTAAAGGATACTGATATCATAGTCCTTTAAGAGCTCAATCCATCATCTTTGCCTCAAATTCAATTCTTTCTGAGTTAATATATACTGCAAGCTATGATGATCAGAATAAATCTCACAATGAACCCCGTATAAATAATGTCTCCAGATATTTAGTATGAAGACTACCACTGCCAATTCTAAATCGTGGGTGGGATAGTGATGCTCGTGTACCTTCAACTGGCGTGAGGCATATGCAATAACTCTACCCTGCTGCATCAGTACACATCCTAGCCCAACACCGAAAGCATCACAATACACTGTGAAAGGCTGGCCCTCGATAGGAAATGACAATACTGGTGCGGTGGTAAGAAATTTCTTGAGTCTTAGAAAACTCCACTGACATTCATCAGACCATTTAAAGGGAAACTCCTTCCGTGTCAATCTAATCATAGGAGATGTTATAGAAGAGAAGCCCTACACAAATTGTCTGTAATAGCAAACTAGACTGACAAAACTACGAACCTCAGAAGGGGTGGTAGGTCATGGCTAATCACGCACTGCTGCAATCTTTGATGGATCAACACTAATGCCATTTGCAGATACGATATGCCCTAAAAATGCCATAGAATCCAACCAGAAGGCATACTTCGAGAACTTTGCATAAAGTTGCTCAGTCTTCAAAGTTTGAAGTACAATTCTTAGATGTTGCTTGTGTTGTTCCCGACTCCGGGAATAAAAAAGGATGTCATAAAAAAATAATCACAAAAGAGTCAAGATAATCTCTTAACACTCTGGTCATAAGGTCCATAAAAGCTGCGGGGCCATTAGTTAGCCCAAATGGCATGACAAGGAACTCATAGTGGCCGTAACGGGTTTGAAATGCAGTCTTTAAAATATCGCCAGCCTAAATCCGCAACTGGTGATACCTTGATCTCAAGTCAATCTTCGAGAATATGGAGGCACCCTGTAGCTGATCAAACAAGTCATCTATTCGAGGTAATGGATACTTATTCTTCATGGTAATCTTATTCAATTTTTGGTAGTCAATACACATACGCAAGGAACCATCCTTCTTCTTTACAAAGAAGATAGGAGAACCCTAGGGTGAAACGCTGGGGTGAATAAAACCTTTGGCAACCAGGTCTTGAAGCTGAACACTAAGTTCTCTAAGCTCTGCTGGAGCCATGCGATACAGTGGGTTGGGAATGGGCCTAGATTCAGGCTCAAGATCAATAGAAAAATAAACCATAAGATCAGGTAGTAGGCCAGACAACTCATCAGGAAACACATTAAAAAATTCCTGAATCACGGGCACATACCCAGGGGACGTGGAACTAGCACTCACATCACAAAATAAAGCTAAATAAGCAAAACAACCCCTAGCTAGACATTTACCAGCCCGAATGCTAGAAATAATAGGCACCGAAACACAACTACCAGAACCTCGCCACAAAAAATGGTGGTACCCCGGGCATAGATATGGTCACGGTTTTGGAAAAATAATCCAAAATCGTATGATAAGGGGACAACCAATCCATGCTTAGAATTACATAAAAATCAATCATATCGAGTACATAAAAATCAATCATATCGAGAGCCACAAGATCAGCCCGAGTGTCTAAATCCTGTATAGTCACAATAAAATCTTTGTGGATCCGATCCACCACTAAGGACTCACCAATAGGGGTAGCTATATTTACCAGCATAGGTAAGGAGTCACTCTCAATACCCGGATAGGGTGCAAAATAAATAGACACATAAGATAAGGTAGAACCAAGATCAAATAATACCAAGGCCTGCTGACGGCAAACAAATAACATACCAGTGACAACTGCATCAGAAGACTCGGCTCCGAACCTATATGGTAGTGCATATAACTGACGATGCCCAGTGCCCTACTGATCTCTCACATGTTGCCCTCCTAGACCCTACCACGACCTCCTTTAGATGTTGTATGGCCTCCTCTGACCGGTGGTGGCTCAAACTGTGTGGACTTTATTTAAGGGCTGCTAGATAAATAGGCCACCACTGCGGGAAATCTCTGACAAAATGATCCAAGTTCGCACACCCCAAAAAAACCCTGGCGTCTGCCTTGACCTGCATCACCAACCATGCCTCTCTGACTGCTCCGACCTCAATAGTCTGTAGGGGTGCCTTTGATGGGATGACTATTCTAGCTATTCTCGATTGAAGGTAAGGAGGCTTGAATTAGCTTGCTAGGTCTTTGATGTGGCTGCAGTGGCTACTGTAGTCTGGGTATATGATACCAAGCCCCTTGGAACTGAGAACCACTAAATTTGCTTTGATGGAGAGGCCTCTTATCAATACCTCCCTCTAATAACCGGCAGTGCCTCTCCATATTATGTGCATGATCAATCACTATCAATAATGGCTCACCCCAAGCCAATAATTCTTCAACATCCATCTGTAACTCTGCTCACAATCTAACTGCAAAAAGACGAGTCCTCTTATCCTCAGTAGGCATAATAGCGGCTCCATGTCTTGATAGCTGAGCAAACTGTGCCTCATACTCTGAAACTGACATAAGGCTCCTCGCGAACACTCCACGGTGCATATTTCTCCATAAAAGCCTCAACAAACTCACTCCAACTCAAAAAAGGTAACCCTTTTGGTCTGCTATCTCGGTATAATCTCCACCAAATTTTTTCTCGACCCTCTAGCTGATAGCCAATAAAATCAACCCCATGGGTATCCCTCAGGTCAAAAGTCTGTAGACTTTCCTCACATTCAGAAATAAACTCGAACGAGTCCTGACTGGGCTCACCTACGTATCTCAAAGGCCCCATATAAACAAAATAATCATGCATCTTTTGATCCTCAAAAGTCATAATAGGAATCCCATATCGAGCCTATAATGGTGGAGTTGGGGGTGCTGCAGGTGCTGCAGGTGCTGGTTGTGGAGGAGGAGGGATAATAACTTTCTCTGAAACTGGCTGGGTTGGAAGAGTTGGGGCACCCTGTGCTGAGGTCTGACCCTCATCGCTACCCATCATGGCAGACATGCATTGCCACATATCTCTAAGTGCATCATCGGACAGCGGTGGCATCTCAGGGGTGGTATTTCTCCGGGAACCGGCTCTATCTGCTATTCCCTAGCTCGATGTCACCCATGAGCTCTACCTCTAGATCTACCCCTACTCCTGACGAGGGCTCTCTGAGAAGGTAGAGAAATATCAACACCTCCAGATATCTCCGTTAAGGGATGCGTACGGACCATCTGCGAAATAATAAAATAAGGTGAATAATTCAAAAACAATTGGAAACTTCTCATGAAAGAGTCAATAAGAAGCATCCCCCTATAAAAGAGCCCTATAACCTCTCGAAGATAGGATACAAACGTCAACATACCAATCTTCGGGACTCTACTAGACTCACTCCTATAAGCATGGACACCGATAAACCTAGGGCTCTGATACCACTCTGTCATAACCCAAAAATTAGGAAGTGATGGATTCTACACCTCACCTATAGACAAGCGTAATCCCTGGTCCAGAGTGAGTAGTGGTAGGGTAGTGCCTGCAATCCAAAAGATAATCCAAAAAGAAAGAAGAGACAACTCAATCAAAATAAAAGAAATACTTTTTTCAAAATCTTGTGTCATAGCCGACAAGCTACTATAAGTGAATATAATAGAAATAGGATACAAATCCGTATAACTCAAAAATATATGTGTATATGTATACAAAGGTTATCCCAAGTCATAGATGGAATAACTTCAACACAGAAGGAGACCAGAAGTAGCAAGGATGCCTAATGCTCACCGTATCTCCGGATCAGTACAACTCTATCTAGCTCGATCACGACCCCTCTATTGACTCGTGCCCGGATCTGTACCAAAAGGGTGCAGAAGTGTAGCATGAGTACTAACAACAACGGGTACTCAGTAGGCATAGGCCGACTGAATAGCAATAAACATAAACAAGGTAAAAGGCGATCACACAAACAGGATAATCATAAACTAGTATAATCAATTCACAAATAGTCAAACCACGTGCCACTTACCTGGGTCCTCTATAAAACCATACCCAGGTAAAACTACAAACATACACTGCCAGGTAACTCTCAAAAGTACACCAATCTGCGGTATAACCAAAAATGTACCGCCCAAGGGTGCCACGGGTGCCCTAAATACCCGTACGCTGTCTTTCTCAGTGACCCATGGCATTGCAGAACCATCTTTATATAATTTGGGTCCCACCAGGACGTGAAGAACATCCACTGAAGATCTAGATCCATATACTTACCCTTCCTCCCTCGGTATACCCCTCCACCCAGGCTACACAACACTGCGGGGGTCGACGTAGCGACCTAGGTCGGAGAGTCTGTGGAAGGAACCAATCCTGCGTACTCTTTTATAAATGCCAAGTGATGGCATAATCATCAGGCAAGAATACCAAATCCTAGCCTGAGCCCGTAAATATTTGTCACAACCTATAATCTTAGTCTATCAAATATCACGCCACATCAGAAGAAAGTAATAATCACATTATTAGTAGAATAACTATACATACACATCAAGAGCAGATAAGCAGCCTACCAAGGATCGGTCTCTAGGCCACCAAACAACAATTCCGGGGGATGGCTAATAGCCCTAATCACTAGTATAATCCCCTCCCCAACCTCACTACAGTCCAGAGACGGTATGAAACACCATTTTTCTCCTTGCACTGTACTATTTCTCCACTCTTCACCTATTTTTCTCCTTTTTCCTTCTTTTATTTCAGGTGTGGTGTTTTTTCTTTGTTAAGGAACTTTTTATCGTAACACATTTTCTTATCCTATTTTGCTTCTTTTCTCACCACACTTTAACATCTTTTCCTTTATCCTACTCCTTTATATTCATACTCGCTTATATTTTTTTGTGTCACCCTTTCTACCTATCTCATTAGGCTTTTATCTTGAGTTGAGGTGTAGTTCCCTGGGAGGTACCATGGATAAGAAAATATCGTCTAAAAATAATAGTGGTAAGGTAACGAGGTAATAAAAAAAAAAGCTAATAGGCTCAAAAAAGAATCAAGGGGTATGTTTTGACTTGTACACACCAACAGAACGGGAAAAATAATTCTCATGCACTCATGGCACCTAGTTACACTGTCTATTTCTAATTGATGAATTAACACCCTAACTTAAGCACTAATCAACAATTCAATATATAAAATGTCATGAAAAGATCCTAGCATTCAAACCTATCATAGTAAGGGAATCCACAACAAAATAAATTTTTTTAGAGGGGACTAATTTTTTTTATCAACAAACTTCCAAACCATGTGTTTTTATCACTCTTTTTGTTTCAACTCACGCTGTATGTACCTTCATAGACTTCTACTTACACAAAATATCAAAATATAAAATAAAAGAAATGAAACAAAGCACTAAACATGTCGGTTCTACTATGATAAAAAAAACATTAGAGTAAGAAGAAACACTCGAGTGAGCAGGATTCCCCATCCTTTAACAGAAAATAGTGCATAGTCCTAATGCACTATAACAAAAACAAAAAATAAAAAGCATAGCAGAATGGAACACACCTACAGTACCCTAAGCATCGGTGTTGAACTACAAGTTGGCATTAGCGGTGGCTGGTGTACTCAATGATAGGGTATTTCGAGAGATAATCAACCAAAGTAATAGTAGTGGTGCAGGTAGACACCAGAGTAAGAGGAGTACTATTAGGCTAAATAGTGCCCAAAGGCACTGTGGTAGTCATTATGGCATTGGTGGTGACAGTTAGTGGCAGTATAGGGATAGGGCTCGATGATGACCCAGCTCTATGGGCCTCAACATGGCGAAGCCTTACTGGTATTGGTGATATGTGTATAAAGACTCCACTGTGGATGTCCTCGTTTCTCTCCACATCCTCATAACTATGTCCATCTCCTCCTCATCATTCACCTCTCATGCCTGCTTCCTCTTTGAAGGGTCAACAACCACAAATAAATCCAATAGAAGATGGTTACTCTAATAGCTATGTCAAAGGTCTTGGGGAGACTAGGGGAGGATCTGGCCTAGAAGATAATTAGTCTACATGCCGTCAAGATGTGCAAATCGGTGAGCGATATCTCCAAATCGAGAACCTTAAGATGATCCAGTCGTGCCATAATCCAAGCCACCAGGCTGTTAATACAAGCCTACATTAAACTAGTCTCTATGCGTTGCTCAGTTCATAGTTTATCTTTAGCACTTTTTACCTTTTTTTTTCACAAGGAGCACTACTTGCCTAATCAATGGATCTAATTAACTGAATTCACATGTTGTCAATCCACCAAAGTAACCAAATATTCATACATTACTATGATGTCCCTAGACTCAAAAGAAAAATATGGTGGCGTATAGGTAGGTGTAGTTATAGGTGGTGAGGCCTTTTCCTCAAGAATGGCAGTTATCACCTCCACATATGGTGCACCAATAGGTGCAGTTATGATAGGGATAACTAATTGAAAATCTCTAGCAAATAATTAAGCGGCTGCCTCTGTTGTAGGTACTGAATGAAGTGACCTAGAATGTGATACAGGAATTTCCATATCTTTGGTCAAGGCTACATTGGATACTTTCTTCAACCTGGTCTTTCGATCAGTTTTTCTGCCCAGCGCCACCCCGGACTCCTATAACAATCTCTAGATCAATATTAGGTAAGCTAAAAGAGTGATATCATGGATGGCTCTGTCTCGAATCCTACAATCAATAAGTCATGCCATTTTCAACGTATAACCGGACATAATATAGTCCACCAACATCACCATTTTCGAGTCTAAAATGTCATAATTACTGGTTTGTCTCAAGGGGGTCTAAACAATAAGCTACCACACGTTATCCAAGAAAATCAGGGACACCTTTATAAGGTTCAGACACGAGTCCTTAACCAAGGTTCCAGTACACCAACTATTGAAATCCATCCCAGCACCTCCGCTCTAGAGGCTGGATCTCCCATCCTATCCCTATCCTTGACCAACTTCAACCGGTACTCAAATTTAGCAGTATGTACTAGGGAAGTATAGTTAGGACCATATAAGAACATATGAATTATGGCCTCAGAAATATCTACATTTTCCCACGAACTCTGATAGTGTCTAGGAGAGTCGTCTCCAAGGTTGCACCTCTTTTCTTCTTTATCGACATTGCACCTAAGGAATTCTACAAGGAAGCTACATAATTGGCATAAAACTCTCTATTAATAATCCCTGAATACCCTTCCTCGGACTTATCCATCCAGCCAAACTAGTATTGATTCAACAACCTCTTCACCTCGGGCACTGTAGTCAAATTATCAACAATCAATTTGGCCTGTTTATTGAATCTCTGCTTTAGTTGGTTATTTTTCTTATATCCAAGTCCTCAATAAATATCCTTTTGGCACTAGGAATATCTTATCGACTACATAAAAGTGCAGTTATTTCCATTATTACTATAGGATCCTCCCCTCTAGTAGCATCATGTTCTAGGACAAATTATTCTGCTCCCTCCTCAACATCACCCTCCTTTCCTTCCTCTAAAGTCTCCTCAGCTGATACAACTTCTTCTTTCTTGTCATCACTGAATCCTTTCTTACCCTCTTTAGACTAGGACATGAATGACTCAATAGGTACAGCAGTGGCAGGATCTTCCTCTGCAACACCAATAAATCTAATGTCATAGGGTGCATGTGGATCGACTCTAGCCTAACATTTAACTTGTGACCCACCAAATTGTGAGCTATTTGAGTCTGAGTCGTTTAACATGTTATGATCTTGAGAGAATAGAGGAGGGATTGAGGAATGTTTGAGAAGTCTTTCTCCTTGGCTTTGGTCCCATTATACTTGCGGAGAAAAAATCAGTCTCGAAAAAAACCAAAAGAGAAGAAAAAATATATCTAAGTATTTGTACAGAGTGAAGGGACATGGCTTCTATGGAGGATATACAGCTTGTATGAGTGGATCATAACCCATGGGGACCATTTCATTTTAACTTGAATTTAGGATACGAGTACCCATACGGTCTGTATAATTGACATAAGTGATATACGAGTGTTCGTACATCCCTAAGAACTTCGCATCAGAAACTATGGCAGTGGGGTACAAAACCTCATAAGGTCCATATGGTGCTATACATCCTGTATGAGTGATTGTTCTCCTACTTTATAGTTGATATTTCATCAAGTGCACTCATATGAGCAGTCATAGGCCCATATAGTTATCCCATGAGTTGTACGATTTCTTGTATAAAGTCAAATTTAAAACTTAGGTTTCATACATATTTCTTGTGTAGTTTCTCAAGTTGTGGTTCCCTGAATTCACTTTAATATTGGTTTTATAAGGGCATAGATAATCCCTAAGGATCGTACATCCCAAGAGAAGATGGATTCGACAAATTTCGATTGCACTTAGGCATCAAACAAAGCAATATGATCATTGGACTTCAAAAACATGCGTAATCCATACGTTCACACAAACATATACAAGGGTTACTTGAACTTCAATATGTTGGTTGGCTGGTGAGCATAACAACTTCAATTTTTATTTTTGAAACTTAATAAATTCATAATGCTTGTAGCCTCAGAGGGTGCAAATCACCCGAACAATAGTCCAACCAATTTTACAATTTAGCAACTATAGGCATGCATGAATCATTTTTAATTAAATTTCGACTCAAAACTCCCCTCCCATGCAATGAAAACACAAATTAAACACCCAAAACATTCTCACACCACAGCAAAAGATATAGCACTAAAAAACTGAGCATGATATTTCATTAGTACCAAATTTAAACCAATGTTCATTAATATTTTATATAAATCCTGACCCTAACCCAAGAATCATACATTAAAAACAAAGACAAGTAAACTTTTTCATACTTCAAATATTTTAGATAGTATGAGTTGGGGAATAACGAATACTATGAATTAGCCTTGGAAATTAATTTTTACGATCTGACCTCTGAAAATTAGAGTTGGAATACGATTATAGTGGAGGTAATGGAAAACGCAGTGAATAGTGTGATGAATTTGGATGATTTTAAGGGAGATTTAGTGATATAGTAGGAGAGGGAGTGTTTAGAATTCTTCAAAGTTGGGTAACTGTTCCCATTTGAATGATAAATGAAGACCCTTTTTTAATTAGTGGGTTGATTAAGTTGAGAATAGGGTCGAGTCAAATTTTAATTATTGACCAAGTTCCATATGATAGGTAAAATGAAATGTATGGTAGTCATACATTCCATATAGAGATTCATGGAGCCAAAAACTTACCTGAGGGGCAACAACCTATTATACAGGCCGTACCAAAGTGGTACAATTTGTATAAGGGATCTTATTCCTCTGGGACCTTTTACCTGTTCTTTTCCACGAGATATCCCATGGGACATATAGCCTTCATATAGTATGTAAGGTGGCCTACAGGAATTTTCAAATTTTGTAGCATCCAATGTACCTGGCATCCATGAACAAACTATAACACTATAAGACAAAAGCAGAGTTAGCTATATAAT
>JBDJHY010258151.1:0-10549 GCA_039654485.1 Withania somnifera
CTTTTATTCTTGTTTAAATCTTGTATTCATAACAATTGCAATATTTAGATTTTGATTTAGGTTCTTAATATTATCATATGCTTTGGTCTTAACCATTCTACAATTAATTCGATGAATGTTTTAGTCCCTGCATCATGATAAGTGTATGCAAACATAATCTCTACGTATCGACTGATTTTTTGTGGTCACGAACACTAGAACTTATCTAGGATTAACTAGCACTAACCCTATGGTTGAAATAAGGAGTTGAGATTATGATAAGAAATTTGGAGTGTTAACCCTCGTCTAATGGTTTTTGTTGTATCAAGAGTAACCATCTTGAGTTACCATAATAAGGTCAACATACTCTTTAACAGCCCTAACCTGGTGTGAAAGAGATTTATCTAGGATTAAAGGTTGAAAACACTTAGATAAATAGGGTTGTCTTTATACGAAATTCTTCACTTAGGAAGAATTGTAAGACCGTAACTTCTTATAATTTGTTAACTACCATGGATTGTTTATGATATAAATTCCCCTATTTTGGTTACTTTCTATCTTTTCATTGTGAATTCATTGATCAAAACTTGTCAATAATTCATACTTGATACCTTTTATTCTATCCTTATTCCCCCATATCGTGTTCTATCTATTCAAGTTATAGTCAATGCACTTTAGTTCCCATTCTTATTCAACTACCTTGCATATTGTTCCTTATTGGATTGACCTCGACTCTTTATTGGGTAAATATATTTAACAACGTCCTCATATACTTTTATTTTAGTTTTGAAGTGTACTTTTGAGTGTTATCAAAAAGTGGTGCCTTTGTCGGGGAGAAATTTTGAATATTGAGTTAGTTTAGAAATTAAGGTGTAATTGCTTTAATTTGAACTTGTGAATAGTTTTCTATATTGGTTTTATTTATTTTTCTGTATAGATAGATTTTCATAATTTGGTTACTACGGCATCTTTTCCCAAGATTATGTTATGTGATTGCTAACTCTATTGTCCAAGCTTTTAAAGTGTAGACTTATGGCGTTGCCCATGTCACCAGAAGCAATTATTGAGGCCACGCTTCAGCCATTTGAGTCTGTTATACATGCTCGTGAATGCGCATTATGGGTTATGGAAGACTTCTTAATTAGGCATTTACAATTATGCAAAGAGATAGAGCAACTTGCATATGACGCCTTCACTTTGGAAGACGACCTAAATTTACATGTTGAGACATATGACATGTTCTATCAAATGATGAAGAGAATTGATGTTGGGTTGTTACCTATAGCGGATGAAGTCTCGGTTGATTTGCAAAAGATTATAGAACTTTGGAAGCCATCAAAACCAATTATCATGAACAATGCCAAAATTGATGAGATGAGACTAGAAGTGAGTAAAAGACTTGAACACACTAGTAGAAAACTCTATTTCATCCGAGGGTGATTTTTTTAATCAAAGTAGACAAAATAATATCCCTCATGTGTAGGTAAAAAAGTGCAGAATGGCGGTACTAAGCATCGGCCTTTTTTCTTGTCCACGGTCGTCCATTGAAAATCATGGTAATAATGAATTAAAGTTGGTATGAAGATTTATGTCTTTGAAATGGAGAAATATATGGTCAAAAGGTTGATTGTAAATTCTAGTTTTTATTTTTCATAAGTTTTGATTTCTAAGTGCATTTTTTATTTTATGTAGTTTTTAGTGCCATGAAGTATAAGTTTTGTGAAGGAAAATTGAGCAGGTTGGATGCTCTCTGCCCAACACAGGTTCAAAAGTTCAGGTTAAGTAACTAAAACTTGTTTTCCAGTAAGATGGAAAGGATTCTACCCCGGAGCAACATGGAAGGCAATGCGATCAAGGTATAAATTCTCTAGAGACGTGATCATGTTGGTAAGGTACGCAATCGCATAGAACAAAATTTCAATAGGTTTTTAATGCAAGGCTATATTCCGTGATCGCGAAGGTATCAGCACTCCAGGTATTTAAACAATTTCAACACCTAAAAATGGCTAAGCATTAAATTTTCCTAAAATTTCACCCTTGAAAAACCTTGAACTCTAAAACACCCACTCAAGGTCCAATTGTGTTAATGGAATTCTGTCATAAGTATCAAGGTATATTTCTAATCCCTTCTTTGATTTTTTGAATGCTAACTTCTTTGTAATTATGGGGAAGAAATAGCTTGATGACTACATTTTTCTAGGGCTAGTTTCTATTGTTTTTTCATGATTAATTGCTAGAAAATAAAAGTTGGTAGTGTTTGTTTGAGTGTGGGGTGTAAGTTTTGAGTGAAATATGGTCAAACTGAAGCAATGTGTGCCTATAAATGGACAGCAAAATATTTCCCACCATGTGTTCAATGAAATGACTAAAAAAATAAATCTTGTAATCTACAAAAATACGCGATTGCATCCCATTTAAGTGCGATCGTGATGGTTAAAATGTTCCCTTATTCATGATTGCTTGTCCTCTTTACACAATTGCGATGTATAAAGTGTTTAACACTGCACAACCACGAAGAGTAAAAGGACTGCTGGTAAACAGTAACACAACATAGGCCTATTTTTCCAATTTTAAATTGGTTTTTTTGGCACAAAGGCTTTATAATACATTGCTACAAGTGCCTATAAAAGTATGTTGCAATGTCTTTATTTTGTAGTTACATTTGATTCAATAATGTATAACAACAATATCAAAAATGTGCAATATGTTCTTGATTCCATTGTTAATGATGATTATTATGATCAAAGCATCTTTACAACCCTCAAATGCTCGTAGTTATATGATCGTCTCTGCTCAAAGAACATCATAAAAGAACGGGGCATTCTACTAAAAATCTTGTGACATCCATATTGGGTTTGTTTGTAAGGTTTAAGACTATGGGCTGGATAGTTTTTGCAGCAAAGCCTGAAGTAGAAAATGTCAGTATAGTCCATGAGGTCTATGACAACTCAGAGGAAACAGACTTTCCTAGTATTGACATTCAGGGGGGAACCGATCAGGTTCGACCCTCAAACCATCAACACATATTACCAACTGCTAAATACTGACAATGCAACATATAGGGATGCAGTAAAAAAATGGGTGAAGGTATATTTATGAGAAAATTTTATGATAGGGTTGAACCGAGATAGATTTCAATTGTGAAACATTGAACCTTACCAACTCACAGCTGAAGCGAGGACATATCTCAGCGTTAGTTGTGCTCATGTAGTCCTCTCTACAAACGAGTCAGATGTGACTACTAATAGGGTAATGATAATATACTCTTATGGAGGGTCTTTTCGTTGATGTTGGAAAGTTGATTGAGGAGAAGATGCGCGAGGTAGTGGCCCAAGGAACCAAGAGTCTTTTCTCTTATCTATGATTTCTCAGTTATGCTATTAGGTAGGCGCAGAAAAGAAAGATAATGACAAAGAGTGAGGCCCAGTAAAGATGAATCATCACTTAAAGGAAAAAAGGGCAGAGAGCGTGTTTAAAAAGAGAAAGATTGATGTAGCAGACCCCTCTTTTAGCACGTTCATCAAGGGAAAGTCATATAGTATGGCTTCACTATCCATGGAGCCACTCATAATAGGACCTCTGACACTTAGGTACATTTCTGTGTAGGTATATGATATGGATTCTCAGATTCGCCAATTTGTGCCAGGTTTACCTGCAAGTCCAAGAGAGAGTTCTTCCACATAGCCAGTAGGGGCCACCGGTGGGCCTACCTTGACTACTTTGTCTTGAGACCAAGAGTATATAAAAGAAAGGTTGGCCAAGATAGAGAGGTGACAGAAGAAGATGAGATTAAATCTTTTACTAAGATGATAAGTACACTTTGTAAGTTATGCGGGTTAGGGTTAGATGATGAGGAGGAGGAGGAGGTTGATGATGATCCAGTCCTTAAGAGACCCAGTATCTCTGCATCAGAGTGACTTTTTATACAGGGAGTCCTTACCCTTTTTTTCTTTTAAATTCTGTTTTGAGATTACGTAGTAAGGACACTGCTATGTTTTTAACTTAGGGTGGGGTAGCCCATAACTACTGTTGTTTGATCTTCATACTGGACCGTTCCCTCTTCAAGCTTAATTTTCATTCATGATATTAACTTAAGCTTAATGTGAATACTTCATTGGATTAGTGTTTTTTTTTGTATTTTGATTTAGTTTTAGTTTTAGTTTTATTTTTATTTTAATTTAATTTCGTTTTTATCTGTCTGAGGGTTTTTGTTGCCATGTTTATTTCCCAGGCCGCACTATCTAGTAGAACTGGCATGTTTAGGTTAATTTTATTTGTTAATTTTTTCTAGTTTAATAGTTTAGTAGTATGTATTTTATTGTGTAGCTAGAGGTGTAGTTTGATGATGTACAACCAAGCTACTAATAAAGTAGTTTCATAATGTACACACCCCTCCAAATATAAGTTGCATGGATACAAAATCATTTTTGAACAACACTATGACTCATTGTGTGACTCTTGTATTTACTAGTTAGTGGTATATATCTCTTTTTATGCTCACTTAGTAATAATGATTGAACCATCTTTAATAATTTTCATTCCATGCGTGGTGAGTTTAGTCTATTATTTGTTTTTCGGTTGTGTTATCTAGAACTTTCCCCGTTCGTCTTTTATTTCATGTTTAAAGTGTGAGGTGAGAAAATGACCTTAGGCCATGTTTTGAGTGAAAACCTCCATAAAAGGCCTTAGCCCATTTAACCAAGAGTGATTGATCTATTTGCAACTCGTTTGAGCCTTTTGACTTTTTCTTTGATCAACCACATTACAAGCCGATATCTTTGTAAACATATACCCTTATTTTGAACCTACCTCTCTGAAGATGTATATAACTTAAGAAAAACACCTAAGTTTGGGGTTTTGAAATAGAAGGAATTAGGATTGGTTAGTTGGTCCACAACTTAGGTTGAAAATCTAAGTTGGGGGTGGATATTTAGTTTATTAAAGGAAATCAGCCTTGGAGGAAGTAAAAAAAAGAATAAGCGTACACCGTTTATTAGTAAAAGTATTGTATTTCTTTATTCAACTAGTAAGATTACTTTGTTTTGGCCCTGATTCTCTATTGGATATTGTGCACCTCAGTTAGCGATTATAACCTATGTAGAGGGTAGTTATGTTAGAAGCCTCACGACAAATTATGTGGTGAACTGCTTTCTTGGCCCTGGTATAGTGGTGAATATTGTGTCTTTAACCGAAGCTTACGACTAGGTTAGAGGTGGCTATCACAAAGTTGTTTCGGAAAAGAAAAGGAATGATGATAAAAGTTAAATATGGCTTGTGCTTGACTAAGAGGGCTAAGTTTGGTATTGAAAAATAAATGAGGTTATGGGTTTTGAATGCATTTTGAAAAGGTATAGTCACTTGATCCAAAATGAGTTACCTACCTATACCCTTCCCTTACATTACAAGCTTAAGAAAGACCATTGGAATTCTCAACTGAGTGTTTTTGAATGGTAATGATTGAAAATAAGGGCATGCTTATGGTATTACATTTGTTGAAATTTGAATTTCTTTGTTGAGTGTAAGGGTTGTATATTCATCCCTTGTGATCTTGTATATATGTGTAGTGTTTTAAGACTTTCTCTCTTATGAGGTCATGTAAATTGTCATAGATTGGTGATGTTCATAAACCCAAAAATGAGAAAAAAGAGTGTACTTTGAATATTTGTAGCCTTGAATCACATCTTAAGTATTTGTTGTTGTTGCTTATTATTTTGATTTTTTCCATTGCGTGCTTGAAAAGTGATTTTTCAAGTAGAGGGAGTTTTTGTGAGAAAAGTAGATTATGTACTAGTTATGGGAAATAACAAAAGCTATGATCTTTGATGTGGATTTGAGGAGAATGCAGAATTTAATTGGTAATTTCCCGATAATAAGTTTGATTCTGTTTTTTTAAGGAAACGCAAAGGTTTAAGCTAGAGGTGTTGATGTGTGGTGAAATTACACATTATTTAGATCTATATCGTAGGAAATTAATCGTATAACCATCCAAATAATTTCACTAATGGGTTAAATTGATGGTTTGTAGGTATTATGCAGTGAAAATGAAAAACAAGTGCATAATGATCAATTGGGGATTGAAACTCGATAAAAATGAGGCTACTAGACATTGGTAACAAATTACTCTTCGTGATCACGATGAAAGGAGATGCGAGCGCATATAATAAGAAGTCAATGGTCAAATACTCTTTGCAATAGTGAATCTCTATAATGCGGTCGCGATCTATCACATGATAAGCCTACGTAATCGCAATGGTTAGTAGAAGTGATCATAATGCAATAATATGCAGTGCCTCGTGATCACAAAAGGACATGATGATATCCTATAGTACATTAGTGGTAGGCGACTAACAGTTCCTGAATTTCATGTAACTGAGACAATTCTACATATAAATCATAGAAGTTCATTTGTAAATAAATCTTGAGCAGATCTTTGGCAGCCTTTGGGTAAAAACACATCAAAGGGAAGCTTGGAACCAATCATCTACACCTAGAGTTAGAGATTTGGAGCTTTCTATTATAATATGCTTTACCCATCTCTCTTTCCCTTGCTTTCATTGTTTATCTCAGTGTTTAAATCTTATAGTCGTAACTGTTGCAATATTTATATTTAGATTTGGTTTTTTAATATTATCATATACATTGGTTTTAACCATTCTACAACCAATTTGATGAATGTTTTAGTCCTTGCATCTTCATGAGTTTATGTTAACATAATCTTTACATATAGATTGATTTTCGGTGGCCAAAAATACTAGAACTTGCCTAGGTTTAACTAGAACTAACCTTGTGGTTGAGACTAAGAGTTAAGATTATGATAAGAAATTCGAGGTGTTAACCCTCGTCTAATGGTTGTTGTTGTATCAAGAATAATCATCTTGAGTTACCATGATAAGGTCAACGCACTCTTTCACATCTCTAACCCAGTGTGAAGGAGTTTATCTAGGATTAAAGGTTGAAAAATACATAGATAAATAGGGATGGCTTTATACGTAACTCTGCACTTAGGAAGAATTTTAAGACCATAACTGTTTATAATTTGTTAACTACCATGGATTGTTGATGCTATAAATTCCCCTAGTTTTGTTACTTTCTATCTTTGCATTGTGAAGTCATTGATCAAAACATGTTCATAATTTATACTTCATACATTTTATTCTATCCTTATTCCCCTATATCATGTTCTATCCATTCAAGTTATAGTCGTGGCACTTTAGTTCCCGTTCTTACTCGATTGCCTCACATATTTTCCTTGTGGGATCGACCTCGACTCTTTGTTGGGTAATTATATTTGTCAGTGTCTATATATACTTTAATATTAGTTTTGAAGTATAATTTTGAGTGTTATCATTATTCCTTTCACTCGCTTATATGTTATTGATTTGTCCCACTTTCCTTGTTGCTACGATGATATATGAGCCTAAGGTGGCCAGGAAAGTTATATTCTCTTGAGGCTAAAATGTAATACCTCTTAAAAGTGATGAGAAGTGATAAGAAATTCCCTTACTAGTGATGATTTGAAATAAATTGATAGTTCTAGATGAGATCGGTAGCATGAGATGGTGCAGACTGATATTGATAATTATTTTCCTTGGTTATTCTTTTTACTATCCATCCCATGAGTTTGTTTCTTTTTTGCATTGGATGTACCCTTCCTATCGTGGTCGAATTTGTGGAATAGGAACTAATCATCGTATGGACTCCATCTATGAGTCCTTAGCACAATGAATGGGGTCTCACCCCATGAGTTAAGAAATGGACTCGAGGGTGAGGCCGACTACGAATGGGATAAGTATGGGATGTTACGTCAGATATTACTTGAGTTATCTCATTTAAGTTTTGATACATTATTTGAGTTGACTACTAATTCCTTGCTGATCTTATTTGGATATGAATCTAGGTTTAGTTGTAGTTACAACTCTGGTTGATTGATTCACTATTGATTTTTCCTTATATGTTTATTACCATTATCACCCCTATGCTATATATCTATCATTTACTTTCATTATAAACAGATAGTATTGGACTTATTTGTACCTCGGTATCTAGAGGATTATGGTTTGAATTGTTGGAGTAGTTGGTTATTCCTCATCATTTTTAGAGCTAGTCCAAGGATACTTGTTTGTACCCGTTATTTATTTGGTTTGATGCATATCTATCCTAGATACATTAGCAATACCCAGAATAGTAGACTAGTTTTTGTTTTCATATTATAACTCACCTAGCAATGTGGGAAATACAATATCAGCCCTTTCTTTTGATACCATAAATCAATATCATTAGAGTTTCAAGAATCATATATTGTCCCTTCCCTTTTACATCATCATCATATCATTGCATGCCAAAAATCACATATCGTCCTTGGCCTTTCATATCACATCTCAATTTTATCACAATATGGGGAATAATACTTTGTTAGTTGTCTTTTATATCATATTCCTCTTTATCTTACTTTATTATTATATATCATGAAAATTATGGTAATTTCACATCGGTTGTTTCCTTTTAAATAATTTCATCTTGTGCCTTTAAAATCGTATTTCATGTCAATAATTAAAATGCATCGATGAATGAGATAGATAATATGCAATTCATAGAAAAGAGGAAATGTCACTCAATAAATCAACAAGGCTAGTCATAGTCATAATAGTAAAGAGGAATCATATTAATCCAACTAAAGTCACTCAAGGATAAAAATCAAGTATGGGAGTAATCAAATGCTAAATAGCCATATTTGGACATCTTAAGGCCATATAAATATATCAAATTATTGAAAAATTCATAATTATTTTTATTCCTTATTTTAACTTCACATGGCTAACTCTACTTTCTAGGTGAATACTCATCACATCACCTTCATGGGCACTCCCATCAAGTCCTCATTACTCCCCATAACAAGAAAATAACATACAAACACCTAGACATTTTGTTAAAGAGTTAAGAACCTTAACTTTCCTTGAAAATGAAGAAACTTGTAATGACCCTTCCAGTCATTTCAATATTTTCTCGCATTTCCTTGTATCTAGATCATTTCTGAAGAGTCCCTAGGTTATTATTGTCTTATCAGGACAGATGATTCAGCTCTCAGGTTATTTATTTGATGGTTATGTCTGTTTTCTATTTTAAATCCTTAACTTTTGATATCATTGACTCCGCTCAACATTCCTTATAGACAAACTCGAAATAGAATTTTTACAATTCTGTTAGCTTCGAAATATGGATCTTTGTATAGACAATTTTTTTCAAAAGCCTTATCTCATTTTGTGTGTTATATGTGTTTTGGGAGTTCAAAATTTGACTTCGATTGACTTTAAAAACCAGTGCTTCGAATTGAAAATCTTAATACGCTATCACTCCAGAATTTCAAATTTAGTTTAGATGGAGTGTTGGTTTGGTTCCCAGGTGTGTAGGCCACATTTTGATTGTTCGTATGGAACTTTTATTTACGTATAAAGGTTATTTTTGTGATTTCTTACTAAAACTACCTCCTCTGACAACTTCATCAATTCTATTAGGTCCAAAGTAACATTTACACTTAAAAAACATATATGGTTTGCATATATGGGGTTTCGAATGCTAAAACCCATATTTTGAAATTGCTTGCACTAGTGCCACCAATAAATTAGTAAATTAACAATTAAATTGGTCAAGAATGACTAATCAGTCATTTTATCAATAAAATCATTGATCGATAAATCTTCTTAACTGACTATCATCCATTTGCCTATAAATCGGCATCTGTCGGCTCGTATGCCTCTCTATACCCCCCAAACCCAAATTTTTCTCCATTTTTTTCATTTTTCTCTTCCAAACACTATTAAATCCTTCATTAAAATTCTTTGGTATTTTCACATGATATTAGGCAAAGTGGAAAACATTATTTATTCAAATATTCCTTTATTATTAGAGGATTTTACTCAATTTCTCCTAAATTTCGCTCATGTTTGCCATTCTTCTTCACCATAAAACTCAGTTGATAATTTTGAAGTTCTTGGGTCTCCATTATTAAGTTAGGGAAGTGTTGGGATTGCCCCTGATCATTTTTTCATCATTATTTGGTAAGTTTCCATCCTTAATTCATTGAATTTCTTCCAATATTTCCCAAATTTTCAAATTGGGTTCTTCGCCTTATTTCTTTAATTCAAGAGTATCTCTTGCTCCTTTTATCTCCATGTTTTGGGTATGTGTTCCCTATGATGCGGGTAACATTTTGATATATTTTTTTTTGGAATCTAGAGTTCACAGGCCCATAGGCCTGTTTTAACGCATATTTTGATCCTAACTATTTTCATAGCTTTATAGGTATTTTTTTACTCGTATTAAGCTTTAGATTACTATTTTCAAGTTTCATGATCGTTGGAGCTCATTTGCATATTTTTGGAGTTTTAGAGTAGTTTCGGAGGACAGGTAGGCTACATCTTACGATATTAGACTTGACTTATATGGAAAATTAGTAGTGATAATTATTATCCTTGGGTTGGGAATCTTAGGTTGGTACCCTTGATCATGTCTTCTTTAGGTCTGTTCTTTATTGTGTATTGGTGTTGTATTTTGTTCATAGATTACCATATAG
>JBDJHY010258162.1:0-10549 GCA_039654485.1 Withania somnifera
TCCCCCCTTTGGGGTTCTGCCCCCTGTACACTGAGCACATATTGGCTGGGTTGAGGTTCCCTATATTTCTTTTACTACTCTGCATTCAGGAATTGTCCAACCTTAAACTTGGCCAATTAACCCCCTACGCAGTGTGTACCATGGTGGGTTTCGCCTTGGTTTATTGCGAAGTTGGGGTGGTCCCGTCTTTGGACCTGTTCAAATATTTTTTTACTGTGAAGAATTCGGGTGCTCTTAGGGGGTGGTATTTTTTTAGCGCACTCCGTAGTTTTAGGATCATTCTTCCTTCCAATGTGTCTAATTGGAAGGGGAAGTTTTTCTTTTTTAGGTTAGACGGGCGTCAATCGATGCCAAATTGGAATTTTGGTAGAATTGGGCATGAAGTTCCTTGTAGTGTCCTTTTTCTAGACCTTACCCTTGTCGATCGGGTTCCTCCTCGCCGCTGCCGTTTCATAGATGCCTACCTATTCTGGGCTTCTATCAGTGCTCTTGACCCTAGTGATGAGGTAGTGCCCTACGAGGAGGTTTTATCGGAAGGAGAACCAGGTAGTTTCTCAGGTGGTTCCTACCACGGGGACAGCGCTAGTCGACCTCAGCGAGGTGAGACTTGCATATTTTTAACCTTCAATCCTTTAGCCCTTAGCTCTGAACTAACTTGCCTCCCTATTACAGGTTTTGCTTAAGGCGGCATCCGCCCTGGTGGATGGTGCCGCTGAGGAATCCTACCACGAGAGGGCACAACGGAAGACCTGGAAGCCCGTTTGAAGGCCTCTGAGGATAGTGGGAGGGAAAAGCTGAAGGCGGCAGAGTTGAGAATAAGAGTTGTCGAGGAGAGGGCCAGAGTAGCTGAAGAAAAACAATGGGGGACTAACAAGAAACAACGAGGGGATAAAGCGGAGCTGTGCTACTTGAAGGAGACCTTTGTGGATAGGTAGGGGGAGTTTTCTGAGGTCCTCTTCGAGAAGATCACTAAGACCACTGCTTTAACAGAGTACGTCTCCATGATGAGTGAGTCGCTAGTCGCTACTACCAGGTGGTGGCATTGGATGAGGTTGCTCGAGCTTACCTAGATGTCTCAGTCTGGAATAACTGGTTCATCTATGATGCTGGTGCCGAGTCTCGGGTGACCCAGGATCTAATTCAGGCTATTCTTCACCGTCTTGAGCTGTCGTTGATCCGTAATATTTCCCAACGCCCTTCTCCTTTGACAGTGAAGGAATTAAGGGCATGTGATGAGGATGCGGACCCGAACATAGTGGGGCTTTAGGGTTCCGAGGTAGTCGTACCTGCTATTGCTGGTCTTCAAAGCTCAGCTGCCGAGCCTTCTACTGAGGTAGCTTCTAAGGCTGCTGCCAGCCCTGCTGAGATGCCTATCGAAGCAGCTACTGCCACCCCGTCTATCAATCCGTCCATGGAGCTAGAGTCGATCTCAGTCCTCCCTCATAGCAGAGATAATGTATAGTTCTTTTTAGGATTTTGTAACGTTTTTATTAGCCTTGTAAATATTTCGAGCCTTTGAGCCCTCATTAAAAACAATAATGTTTTGCCTTTTTCTTTCCTTTTGCTTGTCCTGATGCTTTTCTATTATGTTCTCCCAGAGACTCATTCCTTATACCCTTGAACAAATGGAGAGGGAGAATTTCCTCCTTAAGAAACTTCTCGAAAAGAGGGGAAGAGAGTTGCATCTTAAGGAAGAGTTCATCCGATACTTCCGGTCTCACCTGTCCCAGAATGTAGAATTCCAAGGCTTGGTAAGGAAGATGAGGGAGTGTTTAGATGAGAAGGACTACCTCAGGGGGGAGAATGAGGATTAGCACAGAAAGTGGAGGTTCTCTGGGGTGATGTTCGCACCTTGTCAGGAAAAATGGTGAGGTCAGTGGCAGTTTGGAAGGCTAGGGCGACTCAGCTTGAGCTTGACTTTAAGCACCGAGAAGGCAAAGTGAACCATTTTTTAGATCAAATCCGAGAACACGAGCGGATCGTGTTCTGGGAAACAGGTCTTCTTTCTTTGGACAAGGGGGAGGAATATGTTAATGAGCTGACTATCATGCTTTCCAGCCTGGCTTCTACTCAGGGGGAGGCCTCATCTAGTTTTAAGAAGAACAAGGCGATTTTGGACAACGTCCTGGCAATGTACGAGGATAATAAGAAGCAGCCCTAATAGTTCCAAAGGGATATGCGGGCTAGTACGAGCCATGTATTGCCTTCCCTCGTTATTCTTTCCCAGGGAAGGGGTCGAGGTTGAGCCGTGCCTTGGCGTAAGAGTTAGGAATTTTTTTTGTATTTTTGAGATATATACATTCTTCTCTTCTTCGTTTAGGAGTTGTACCTTTTGATTTTTATCAATACAACTGAGTTTTGTTTTTTTTTTTTTTGTTTCTTAGATAGTTAGTTGTATTCCTGTCTATACCAAGCTTTTATGCACGAGATAGTCTTCGTCAACCAATGTAAAATTGGTATCACTTTCAGATATCTATGGAGTTCTAACAAAAATAAATTAATTCAAGAAGAGTTACATACCTTGGACCCTAGCATTGTTTTGACTGCCCTATTTCACGTACATCCCGCCTTTTTCCTATTGCTCTTTGGTATTTCTGTTACCACTTAAACAATAATATATATAGTAAGTCAATTCGTATTTAGGTTGGCTCTATCGAGTCTTAGCTAGGCGATTTTTAATTCGTGGTGAGCGCGGTTTTTTCCGAACTTCCTTTGGGGTCGATTTAATAATAATTGCGATGTTTTTTGCCGATCCGAGCTCTTATTTTGACGAGGTCAATTTAATAACAACAACGTTATTGGCTGAACCGAGCTCTTATTTTTGACGAGGTCAATTTAATAACTGTGGCATTTTTTGTCGAACCAAGCTGTCACTTTAACGATGTCAATTTAATACTTACGGTGCTTTTTGGCCGAACCAAGTTGTCGCTTTGACGAGGTCGATTTAATAAATATGGCACTTTTTTCCTAACTGAGCTCTCGCTTTGACGAGGTCAATTTAACAACTGTGGCGCTTTTTGGAAGAACCGAGCTCTCTCTTTGACGAGGTTAATTTCATAATGCTTTACTTATACAAGTATATAAAGAAACAATCATAAAACGCAATAAAGTATATATTAAGATAGGAACATAAATAACAAGACATTTATTGGTAGATACTCTGTAAATTACTTACATGCCAGGTCCTGGGTACCTCGTACCATCTAGTCTCGCTGGTTTGTAGCTCCCTACTCTAGAGGCTTCAACCACTTTGTATGGGCCTTCCCAATTTTCTTCTAGCTTCCCCATCTTCTCAACTCGGCTGGCCTCATTTCGTTTGAGGACATACTGGCTTGTGATGAATAGGGTATTCTTTACCCTGTTGTTGTAATATTTTTCCATGGATTGTTTGTACCTCACCTCCGAGATAACTTCGTTTTCCCTTTTTTTCCTCTAGTTGGTCAAGGTTTAGCCTCAGCTCTTCTTCGTTGGAGAGTTCAGCATAATGTAGTGCTCTTAGGCTTGGTTCCCTGATCTCAACTGGGATTACTGCCTCCATCCCATATGTCAGGCTAAAAAGGGGTTTCTCTATTTGAGGTGCTTGGCATGGTCCTGTACACCCATAGGACGTTTGGTAGGTTTTCCACCCAATCCCCTTTTGGCTTTGTCTAGCCTCCTTTTCAAGCCTTGTAGCAGTGTCCTATTCGTCACTTCGACTTGACTATTTGCCTGAGGGTGAGCAATGGAGGTGAAGTGTTGTGTGATTTTCATCTCTTGACACCATGATTTGAACACATCATCTGCGAACTACTTCCCAATGTTTGAGATGATTTTTTTGGGCACTCCAAAGCGGCATACTGTGTTTCTCCACACGAAGTTTAGGATCTTTTTCCCAGTAATTGTGGCTAAGGGTTCTGCCTCTACCATTTTAGTGAAGTAGTCTATGGCCACTACTAGGAATTTTACCCTTCAGGAGCTTCAGGGAAACGCCCTACAATATCAATCCCCCACTAAGTGAAGGGCTAGGCGCCTTGTACCATAATCAAATTGATTTGTGGCTGCCTAGTGATTAGTCCATGGAGTTGGCACTTTGAACACTTCTAGACAAAGTCCTGCGTTTCATGTACCAAGGTAGGCTAGTAATAACCCCATCTTACTATCTTTTTTGCCAGACCTCTTGCTCCTTGGTGGTAGCTACATGATCGTTCATGGACTTCTCGTAGTATGTAGTTGGCTTGGTTGGCCCCACATACCTCAAAAGGGGTTGTAAGAAAGATCTCTTGTAGAGTATTCCATCATTAAGGACATAACTCGGGGCTTTTAGGCGAAGTCTTCTGGCCTTAACCAGATTGGATGGGTGTCATTAAATTGATGCCTACCTCATCTACCATCTAGATGCTAACTTCATTGATACTCAGGTGGTAGAGTTCTTCAATCGTTAATCCCTTGTTTTCCCTGTCCTCCTCAGAGGAAGCAAGAGATTGACTCTACTTTCATCCTCTAAGCTAGGCGAAGGCCTGCTATCAGTACTTCATATTCTGTTATGTTGTTTGTGGTTTTGAAAGTGAATCATAGTGCATACAATACCTCTACCCCATCCAGGATAGTGAGTAGGATCCCGGCTCCGCCGGCATATTCGTTGGAGGCCCCGTCTACATACATGACAAAAGTATCCTGAGGTGCTTTGGGCTCCGTCCTGTTTTCGGGCTCTGCTGTAGACAGTTCGATTGATTCCGAGGTGGTTGGATTCATTTCAACCAAAAAGTCTGCTAGAGCTTGGCCTTTTATGGCTTTTCGAGATTGGAAGTCAATTTCATGCTCTCCAAGTTCGACTGCCCACTTCATCAATCTTCTAGATACCTCTGGCTTTAGCAGTATTTGCAGAAGGGGTACATCGGTCAGCATATAGATGGGGTGTGCCTGAAAGTAGGGACGAATTCGCTGCGCTGCTGTTATTAGTGCCAAAACCATTTATTCTGTAGGTAAGTATCTTAGCTCAGCTCCGTGCAGGGCTCGGCTAATAAAGTACACCGGCTTCTAAGTCCCTTCTTCTTCCAGGACAAGGACGGCATTGACTGCCTCTCCTATGGAAGCGAGGTAGAGGTATAATGTGTCTCCTAGCTTAGGTATGGTAAGGGCCGGTAGTGTTGCCAGATGTTGCTTTAAGTCCTCAAAGGCTCTTTGGCACTCCTCCATCCATTGGAAGTTTTTAGCATTTTTAGGATGTGGAAGAAAAGCAGTTGTTTCTCTGCCGATTTGGATAAGAACTGGCTTAGCAATGCTAGACACTTTGTTAACTTCTGGACGTCTTTCAAACACTTCATAGATCTCATCTCCACTACCGCCTTGATTTTTACTAGGTTTACACTCAACCCCTTCTTGGAAACCATATATCCTAGGAATTTTCCCGAGCTGACTCTGAAATAGCATTTCATTAGGTTTAACTTTAGCTTGGTACGTCTAAGAAGTTGAAGGATTTCTTGTAAGTCCTTCAAGCCCGTGTTTAGAGTCCTACTAACGACTATGTCATCTACGTAGACCTCTACTATTTTATCGACCTGTTGGTTGAATATTTTATCTACAAATCTTTGGTATGTAGCCATGCATTTTTCAGCCCAAAGGGCATCTTCTTGTATACAAAGGTTCCCCATTTCGTGATGAAGGCCATTTTAGCAGCATCCGCTTCGTTCATCAGCACTTGGTGGTAACCTTTGTACAGGTCAAGGAAGCTCAGTAGTTCGTACCCTGATACTGCCTCTACCTTCTGGTCTATGACTGGTAAAGGGTAGTAATCCTTTGGGCAGTACTTGTTTAGGTTGGTGTAGTTGACACACATTCTCCATCCACCCCCACCTTCTTGACCATCACGGGGTTGGCTATCCAGGTAGGGTATTTCACTTTGAATAGAATGTTCGCAGCCATCAGTTGTTGTACCTCAGCTCGGATGACTTGGTTTCTTTCTGGTGCAAATCTTTCTTTTTTTATCTATACCGGCTTGATTTTGGGGTCCACGTTCAGCCTGTGGACCATCAGTTTGGGGGATACCCCCTTCATATCCTGAGGGGACTAGGAAAAAATATCTTTGAACTCCTGTAGCAAGGAGATCATCCCTTGGTGGAGGATAGCGTTTTGAGACAATCCTATCCTCGCTTTTCTTTTAGGGAATTCAGGGTCTAAAGAGGCCTCTGTTATCTAGTCTTCCACTTCCCCAACGGGATGACGTGTGTCTTCCCCTGAGGTAGAAAAGGCTCCTCTAGTAATTTCTATTTGTTTACCTCAGGCGCCTTCCTCCTTAGTGCAATTCTCATGAACTCTCTTGAGACCTGCTAGTCTCCTCAAACTGAAGTTATTCCCTGCTTGGTAGGGAACTTCATTATGAGGTGGTACGATGAGTAGACTGCCTTAGCCAGGGTCAGCCAGTCTTGCCTCAGGATCACATTGTATGGAGACGGGGCATCCACCACGTAGAACTCCACTATCATGGTTTTCATAGTCAGGGCGGTCCCCACTGTTACCGATAGCCAGATGGTCCTTTCTGGTACAACCTCTCCCTGTGTGAACGTATGGAGGGGCAAACTGCTCTGCTTAAGATTACTCTTATTGATGTCGAGTTGTTCAAAACAGGTTGAGAAGATGATGCTAACTGCGGCCCCATTATCCACATATACTCAATGTAGCTCTTTGTTGGCAATCACCATCTTGATTACCAGGGCATCAGAGTGGGAATGGCTCCCAGGACAGCGTCATTCTCTGAGAGGGTGATGACCTTCCCCGAATTGAACCTCTTACTTCGAGGTTCTTATGTGGGTATCCTCTTGGCCTGAGCCTTTATGGCGGTTTGTGATACCCTTTCTGAGGACCATCCAAATATGGCATGTATTACCCCCGTCACATGTTGATCTTGAGGGGGTGGAGCTTGCCCCATGCTCCCATTCTACTGGTTTTAGGCCACTGGGATGCATTTGGGGTTGGTGTAACTCCCCTAGCCCTGATACTACTGAGTAGGGTATTAGAAGTACTGGTTCTGCGAGGACTCCCACCTCCGGTAGGGTTGACCTCGACCTCGGCCCCTCGAGTTGTACCATTAGCCTGTTCTGCCACCTCGACCCTTAATGCGAGAAGGCCCATCGAAAACTGGGTTGTATTGCATTAGAAAGCCTTGCCTAACTCATTCCTACATTTCTTTCATGAGGTCCTTGCACGCCTTAGTGTCGTGACCATGGTCGTTGTGATAGTTGCACCAATAGTTCCGAGATTGCTTATGGGGTGGTGCCTATAATGCTGGTGGTGGTCTCAATATGTCATAGTAGAGTTCGAGGATCTCTGACTTAGTTTTTCTCAGCGGGGTCATGCTTCCCTCGGTAAATCTAGGTTTTATCCTTCCTTTCCCTAGCCTGTCGAAGGTGTTTTTTGCTGGGGGCCTGCTTTTTCTAGGCCTCTTCTCCATCCTGTTGCCTTCTCTCTTCTTTTTATTAGCTTCGTCGGTCGTTGCAAAGCTCTATACCACCTTGAACATCTCTTGCTCTTTTTGTGGTTGGTTTCTCCTCAACTCGGTTAGAGGTATCTGGGCTGGAGACCGCTTAGGAAGGTGGATATGACGAGCTGATCCGTCTTCCCCTCCATATGTAAACTCTCCTCCATAAAGTGCTCCAAATACATACTGGGAGTTTCCACTGCGGCTTCCTTCCCTGACCTGATCTCGGGATCATTTGTGACTCCGTCCATGGTCATTATCCCGGTGTTGCACTTACAGTACGGGTACGTCCCTTCTTTTTTGACGAGGGTACTCATCACATGAAAGGGAGTCATCCGACTCGGACTTTTTTTATGGAGGCTTATCATATGGTTGAGCCAGTCCAAGGTTTGGTAGGACTTCATCTTGGAGCCCACTTTCCCTATGTTATTCGTACCAGTGCCGGAAAAACTCGAGGTGGTCTCGAGCAAATTTCTGAGTGGCCTCCAGGGGAACATCAGTATGTGGATGATTTTAAGAGGTCTCCCAGTCAAGGCGGTCAATAATTGTTTGTGTCCGTCCTCGACCCCGACCTCTCCTTGTAGGTCGTCCTCGTGTTGGGGCGGCAGCCCTTGAGCCGGCCCCCACCATTTTGCTTCTAGTATTCATCATGTTCTTAGTTCGTACTTCCTTTTCTTACAGATTTATAGTGACTTAATTTTTTTGGTTCCCACAGACAGCACCAATTGATGAGTATGATAAATCACCAACACAATAACTAAAACTAAATATGCTGGATAATAGCGATCAACAGAAATTCGCCTGCAAACCAAAGTCCAGGGTGGTCCCCGGGGTAGTTCTCCGATGCTTAAGTTAATATGAGCACTAAGAGAATTCCAAGAATATTTGTGAATAGCATAGTGAGCGTCCCTTTGTCTTTCTTCAACTGGGACTTTTATAGTGGTTCCCTATAACAGCCATCCTAGTGGGTGCTGTAAATGGGGAATGGTTTCCGTTGTGGTCACAATCAATTTCCTTGTAACAGTCGTGGAATAATTAAGGGCGAGATGCCCTCAACGACTATTAGTGGGAAAGATTCCCTCAATGGTTATTGATGGTAATTATCGTATCGTTACTTTTCATTTGTTATGCAATTACTAGTAATTATTAATTACTATTAATCCTTTGCTACCACTATTCTACAGTATCCCCCCCCGAGTCGATGTGTGTGTTCTCGCCACTCGATCGGTGTCCTAGCGGAGATGATTGGATTGCCCCTGGGGTTTTCTTCATTGGGGTCTATAGATGATTGGTGCTGGCGTGGTGTGCCGTCTTGGCCGAATTTGTATATCTCGACCGGCTTGCCGAGGTCCTTCCTGGGTCCTAGGGTGAGCCAAGATAACTCGTAGCCAAGGTGAGAGGTTGTATTTTTGGCGAGCTAGCCCATGACCCAAGTGATGGATCTGAAGTCGTCTTTTAGCAGACTCAGCTCGAGGCCAAGGTGACTTTTTTGAAGTCGTCTTTTTAGGCGACATGGCTCGAGGCCGAGGTGATGTTTCTGCAGTTGTCTTTTTAACCGACCTGGCTCAAGGCTGAGGTGACCGATGTCTTTGGTGCTACAGTCGTTCCCTTTTTGAAAAAAGGGTAAAGCGAAAGTTTTTACCTTATTTCCCGATTTTTTCCTTCTATGTGTCATGATCCCCCTAATCTTTTGACACGCATCACAATTTCTGTAGGAGAAGTATCGTCTTCTTTCCTTTTTGCCAGGGGAATAGACAGCTTTTATTGTTTTACGTCTTTTCGCCTATTTCCCAGAAATTGCCATCATTACTTGACCTTTGGGTTTTCCACCACATATATATATATATATATATAACCCAACTCATTTCCCTTAATCCTTTTTGTTTTTTGGTCATATCGTTGCTTTTCTTTAGGGCCTTTCAGCGAATTTCATAATTTCCTAACCTCCTTTTGCCATACAACTAGTAAGTATGTCTTCTTCCTCTATTCCGTCTCCTTCTTCATCCCCTTGCCCTTCTTCTTCTTCCCCTTCACCACCCTCTCCCTCTCTTAGGTACGAGGTTAGGGTTTAATGAGTGGATAGCAATTTACCCTCAGTGTAATCTTTGACTGCTTCTCTTCTGAGTTCGAGGGAGCGAGATTTAGAGGTTGCGAGGGTATCAAGTAGTCTTTTCGTGGACTATTTGTTGCCTTTTCTTAGGAAACATTGATTCCCTTCTGATTTTGAATTTGTCTTCCCCTCTGCAAGTGACAGGGCATGTTTCCCCCCCCTTTGGGGTTTTGTACCCTGTACACTGAGCACACATTGGCTGGGTTGAGGTTTCCCATATTTCATTTATTACTCTGTATTCTGGAATCGTTCAATCTTGGCCAATTGACCCCCAACGCGATGCGCATCGTGGTGGGTTTCACCTTGATTTTTTGGGAAGTTGGGGTGGTCCCGTCTTTGGACTTGTTCAAATATTTTTTTATCGTAAAGAATTCGGGTGCTCTTAGGAGGTGGTACTTTATTAGTGCACTCCGCAGTTTTAGGGTCCTTTCTTCCAAAGTGTCCAATTGTAAGGGGAAATTTCTCTTTTTTAGGTTAGACGTACGCCAATTGATGCCGAATTGGAATTTTGGTAGAATTAGGCATGAGGCGCCTCGTAGTGTCCCTCTCATAGACCTTGCCCTTGTCGACTAGATTCCTCCTCACCGCTGTAGTTTCACAGACGTCGACCTGTTCCGAGCTCGCATTAGTGCTCTTGACCCCCGCGGTGAGATGGTGTCGTACGAGGAGGTCTTATCGGAGGGGACCCAGGTAGTTTAGAAGTTTGTCTTTACCAAGGTGCCTTTTAGTAAATTCTTGAGTTGATTTGTACTTTCTGTGCTGCAGTAGTGCGTATAAGCCTCATCAAACCGTCGAGGAGAAGTTCTGGCCCTTCTATTGAGCGAACCCTGGGGATCAAGCTAGTAAGTACAGTCGTTGATCCTTCATCGGCTCGCTCAACCGGGGTCATTGATCTTGTAGAGCAGTTCGGGGAGAGCTGAGGAGAGAGCCCGGTTCCTGTACCTACGTCAAAGAGGCCTCGGGTTTCTCAGGTGGTCGCTGCCGCG
>JBDJHY010258172.1:0-10549 GCA_039654485.1 Withania somnifera
TTCTATTATCTCTAATCTTGGTACCCAGTTTACATCTTAGCTTTGGAGAGTGGTTCAGCGTGGTATGAGTACTTGGGTTAATCGTAGCATTGTGTTTCATCCCTAGATAGATGGTCAACCAGAGAGGACTATTTAGGTATTGGAGAACATGTTGGGGGCTTATGTTTATTATTTCAGGTACTCTTGGAATCATTAATTGGTTTTGCAGTGTTTACATACAATAAAACTACCATTTTACTATGTAAATGGCTCCATTTGAGGCTTTTTTAGTAGATGTTGCCAGTTTACCTTTTGTTGGTTCAATGGGTTTGAGTTTAGGTTGTAGAGTATTAATCTACTTTGAGATGCCTTATATATAGCTCGATTGATTCAAGATAGGCTTGGGGCTGTCCAAAGTAGGAAAAAGAGTTATTTAGACCATCATCACCATGCCTTAAAAATAGTGTGGCGATCGAGTTTCTTATGGGTATTTCTCATGAAGTGCGTGATGAGGTTCAGAAAGAGGGGCAATCTTAGTCCCTAGTATATTGGCCCATTTATGATTCTTTATTAGATAGGTATTGTTTCTTATAAGCCATCTTTGCCTCCTATATTTTTAGTTATGCATCTCGTGTTTCATGTTTCTATACAAAGACGTATATCCTTGATAAGTCATATGTGATTGGTTATGATTTAGCTCAGGCTAACAAGGTATTGTCAGTTGCTAAGGAGATAGTCTTTTTCAATAGACATATGAGGAATTTGATATCTCATGATATTTATAAGGTTAGGGTTCAATCGAGATATAGCCCCATAGAGGATGCCACTTGACAAATAGAGAGAGAGTTGAGGTTTCAATATCCATAATTGTTTAAGCTTTCAGGTATTGCATTATTCTAACGTTCGAGGATGAAAGTCCTTTTTTGTAGTGGATATAGTAAAAATATTTATAATTACTTTTGTGTGTTGTATTTTCTTGTATCTTAGAACTTTCTTGTGGCAGCCTAAAGTTATTTGTGACTTATCAAAACTGGTCTTCCAATCCCAGGGTCGTTCATTTGGTTGTTATGTTTATTTCTTCATTCTAAAGCCTTTAATATTAATATTGTTGACCTTTTTCAACAATATGAATGACAAATTGAAATCAAATTCTAACAGTTCCATTAGCTCTAGAAAGTGGATTTTTGTCTAGATGGACTCTTAATTCAAGCCTTATTCTAGTTCAGTAGCAACCTGTTATCCAGATATCTTCTCATATTGAACCTGAGCCTACACCTATAGGATTTATATCTGTGATAGCTATTAAGAATTCACTTCTTAGAGTATTGAAATCAATTGATGTTGTACCAGTGACAGGGGTTTTGCCTGGTGTTGGGAGTATTTCTCAGATGGATTTTTAGTTTCTGGATCTAAAACTAGTTTTGTTATCTGTTGCTGAGAATGAGGTAGGATTCCATCAGTTGGTTGGCATATAAATTCAATTTTAATTCTATGTATGAGGACCAGAAGATTTAAGGAATGGAGAATCATTATCACTTAGAACTTACATCTTTGGTAGTTATGGTCTATTATTTCACATAAGTTGCTGGCCACATGAGGTTGTTTGAGATATATATCAGGATGCGTATGGAGTGGTAAAAAGAGATTCTATGGGTGTTTTAGTATTGGTGTGTTTGGGACAAAGGTCATCCCGTCATGCTAGTACTATTGAGTTCAAGTAGGGTTTAACCTAGTTACAGTGGACCAAGTATGGGTTCATCCAGTTTATCTCTTATGTTAAGCCCCATAGGCCAAATTGTATATGTGGAGCTATGCGTCACAGTACTGTGGATTGTGCGCATAAGGGGTTATTCCCACAACTAGTTCATCCTGTTAAGATTCTTGGTCATACTTTAAGAGGTACTTCTTCTACGGTTCTAGTCTGTGGTGGTCATATGGTTCTTCTCATCCCTTCTGTTGGCTTGGATAATTGGTTTGTGCTATATTTATGATGATTTGGGTCACTTTGCCAAAGATTTCACCATGTCGAGTAGTGTTCATCTATGGTTCAACCTTCAATTTATTCAAGTCAGTGTTTTTTATTTGAGGTCTCAGTTGTTGCGACCCTAGGGTTGAGATTCTTCGCCCTTGGTTAGCTAGCCCTTTTTTTTCTTACTTTTGTATTATGTGTCCATCTTGTTTTTTTTTTTACCTCTATTTGTTGAGGACGGACTTTATGTTCCCTTATTTGTCTTCTATTCTTATGTGCTCCTTAGTTTTAGTTCATTTTTGTGTTTCTCTATGATGAGATTTTCTTTTGAGCTATCATTGATGTTGTTATTTGTTGCTACCTAGTACTTGATTTCTTAGTAGTGGATCATGTTGTTGAATAGAATTGGGTAGTTGTTAAGGATATTGATTCTTAGGTTGTGCCATTCTTGATTTTTGGGCATTAACATTCTTGATAGATTGGTTTACTATAGATATCTTAGGCTTAGTTGGGATGCACTCTCTTTTTCATGCGTTTATAGACTACTATGTTAGATCTAGTACTTAAATCTTGATTAGTATGTTTTTGGTTGCGCAATGTGATTTGTAATTGTGCATCGTTTAGGAAATATCTAGTGTGTTGGCCAAGGAGACTAGTTTTATAAGATTGTTGGTACCATTTAGTTTATACCTACGATATTAGCATCAATGTTTTCTTATATAGTATCTTTATCTTTATGGTAGTGGTGTTGTTTTGTCCTTTCATATAAGCGGAGTTTGATCATGAGTCTTATAAATCGGTCTAGGCTTTGAGCCTATATTCATCCCTTCTTTTCAGACGACTTTTGTTACATTAAAAGGATATAGAGTTTGTTTTAAGGTCTATTGAGTGGTTACCGAGATCTCTAGTGGATTAGTTCTTGCGTTTCCCCTATTTTCTCTAAGCTGAGAGGATTTAGGGTTCAATTTTGTAATTTGCTTAGAGATTGTTGAGATTTAGGGAATTTTTGTTCATGTGTGTTTCCCCTCAGATGATTCTTCACTAGTGAATCAAGGTTGTTGATCCTCTGCTTGGTTTTCCTAGTGTGTTGATACTATAATGGATTTTGGGTTATCTATCGAGTGTTCACCTATGGATGAATCATTGATTCAGTTTTCTTTTTTTGGTTTTCTTGAGTGCTAGTTCATATCTTAAGTTGTGTTAGTGTGACGAATGGATTTTAAGATGACGTGTTCTTTCTACCTTAATTTGAGTCAATAGGGTAGCGCAATGAAAGTGTGGCTAGTATTGTAATGTATGGGACATGTGGTGATTTGGTTTTGACTAACTTCTTAATCTAAGGTTTTTAATTGGGATTTTGGTTGTCTATTGGCAGCTTACTAGGGTATTTTCTATAATTGTTTCGTCTCATTCTTGTGTTTTTTATAGGTGTTTTACTTTATTGTTTGGATAATAGCTAGGTAATTCAGTTATGTCTTTGATCTGATTTGTATTATTTCATTACTTGGATATGGACTCATCTAGTCGAAGATATTATGTTTCTGGAATCTTTGATTTACGGTAGATGAATCGAGTTGACGTGGCATCCTTTTGGATCTAGATTTCTCATGTTTTATGATATCCCAACTTTAATTTTTTGACTTCGTCCTGTCTTGGTGTTTTGATATACGGTGGATTTACTTTTAGATAGTAGTCCCTCTACCACAGTATATGCTTTTTAAAATTCTATCCATGAGTCCATTATCGAGTCATGTTGGATATACCTTTCTTACCGTGGATGGATTCGTGCATTGGGGACTAAGTTGAGTGATAAATGGACTCCCTTGGCATGCCTAATTTACAACTAGTGGGAGATTCCAACGAGTTTTAAGTTGACTTGACTAGGGAGGCCTACCATTGGTCTATTGTTGAGAATCATTATTTTACCTATTCCATCCAAGTGAGGATTCTTGTTTGATTTGTTTTGGAGTTCATGATATTTATTCCATCTAGATTGAGTTATTCAGTCTGTGTAATAAGTTGTTATTTCTCTTGGGATATGTTGTCTTGGCTTGTTATTGGCTAATTATTTGATAGTTTGTCTTGGTGGTAATTTGACTAGTAGATTTGGTTTGTTCACTTCTACCAGTTTGGTTAAGTTTATATTGGGTAAGCATGTAGGTGGACTTTGTGAGTAGGATTGATTTTATGTAATGATGTTTGTTATTCTAAATTTGACCATACTTTCCTCAGGTCGAACGACTATCAATCCTGGATCGATGAGAAAGGGGTTAAACTCACATGTTGCTTATTTTTTAGCTTTGGGGCTTTACATTAGGCCATGGTTGGATTTTCATCAGTTGGTGACTACATTATTCTTTTGATGGATCTGTTTTAAGTGATGGTAATTTTTTGAATATTTTGATCTTAGTGGTCTAGACTGATTATTATCAGCATTTGTGGGTTGTATTTTGAATTATATAATGGGTTCTAAGTTGGGCTGTTAGTAGTGATTTGGTTAGTGATTTTTTGATTTTTTTCTTAGTTGGTATGATATGTGATTTAATTTCTAGTTTTGGACTACTAATGTGCATTTTTTTTGTTTCTTCTCCTATTGGCACTGTGGGGTTATTCATCATATGTATGGGGTGGATAGCGATGAATTTGTTCAGATTCAATGGTGGATTTAGCTTTGTGAGGGTCAGTGGTCCCTACAGTTTGGTGATTTTGAGAAGTGGTGATTCTTTAGTTTTTGACAGGTGAGGTTCTGTGGAGGTAGTTCCTTTGACTTTGGAACCTTTCTAGTGGTCTAGATGGTCTGTATTGTTGGTTTTCTCTTATCTCAGAGTTCAATGCTTTCCCCCCATTTCTTCGGACTTTTAGTGATAAATTCTTCATAGTAGAGGATGTTAGATTGATGGTTCTGATCATTTTCGTATATGTTATATGGATTGTTTTGGTCATTTTCGTATTTTTCACATTCTCTTATGTCTAAGAGCTTTTATGTAGTACCCTGAGTCATTTAGGACTTATTGGGAATCATTAGGTTGTTATGTATGTTTCCCTACTTTAAAGCCTTAACTCTTGATAATGTTGACCGGTTCAACATTCCTTGAAAATAATATTGGAATTAAATTCTATAGTCCGTTAGCCCAGAATGTGGACTTTATTCTTGATGAACTCTTGGTTCATTTTCAAAACCCTTTGTTGTAATTATATCTGAATTTACGTGTTTTAGGAGCTTTCTAGTTCATAAATGGAGTTTGGATGGTCATTTTGTTATCAGAGCCCCAGATTGGAAGTCTTATTGTACCATCCACTCTGGAATGTCGAGTTTGGGTTAGGTGAGGTATTTTTAGGCTTCAGTATAGATGAACTCATTTTGGGTACTCGGTTTAAATTTATCTGATTTAGGTCGAAGGTTGACTTTATTTAATATTTCATTAAAAGATCGTGGATCAAATTTTCTTTGATGTCGTTGGATCTAGAATTTCTTTTCCATTCAATATGCATATTTGGTTTTCATTTATCTAGTTTTAAATGCATTCTAATCATCAGTTTGAAGTTTCATTCTTTGTTGGTTCAATTGCTAGTGCACAGTTCTGGTGCACCTCATTTTTCCTCTATACAATCGTGTAAATATTAAAATATATCACGACGTGTCACTCTATTACTCCATGCAATCGCGGACCTTTAACAACATGTTCGTGACTCTCTAATTCTTCTTGGCAATTGCAGACTTGGTCAATGAGATCACGATGATCCTTTATTCTGCATGTCGCAAACACGACCCTGGTGTATGCGATTGTGATGTGTACTATGCCTAGTAGTATATATATTCCAAATCCCCAATTTTCTTCCATTTCTCCTTCTTCTTCATATCAAAACCCCATTGTTGGTCTTGTAAACACTTGGGTCTTCATTATTAAGGATGGGAAGAATCATGAAGCATCTCGAATCTTATTTCCTCAATTAAATTACAAGTTCATGCTTTAATTTCTCTATAATGTTTCATAAATTCTCAATTTCTTCTACTCATTTCTTCAATTTATTTCTTTAATTAAAGCTTATTTATTGCTTATTTTGGCTCAAAATTTTTTATATCAGTTCCTAATGATGTGTGGAACATTTTTATACCTTTTGTTTGGATTTTGGGTTTGGGATCCCCTAGGCCCATTTTGACCCATATTTTTACCCCGGCTAATTTCATAGATTTATCAGTATCTTTGAATTTATATTAATGTCTAGATTATTATTTTTGTAGTTTTGTGATCATTTTCGTTAGTTTGCACACTATTATAAGATTTAGAAAACCTTATTATTGGTCTTGTAAACCCTTGGGTCTTCAATATTGAGGATGGGAAGCCTCATGAAACATCTCCAATCTTATTTCCTCCATTAAATTATAGGTTTTTTCTTTAATTTCTATCTATCTGTTTCATAAATTCTCAATTTCTTCACTTTATTTCTTTAATTCATGCTTTTTTTCTTGCTCGTTTTAGCTCCAAATTTTAGATATGTGTTTCCAATGATGTGTGGAACATTTTAATCTTTTGTTTGAATTGTGGGTTCAGGGGCCTGTAGGGACATTTTGACCCATATTTTACCCCGGCTAATTTCATAAATTTATGGGTATCTTTGGATTCATATTAATGTCTAGATTATTATTTTTCTAGTTTTGTGATCATTGGAGTTAATTTGCACATTTTCTCAAGATTTTGAGTAGTTTAGATAGTGTATTTGCCAGCTTTTCTACGGAGGACAGGTGGGATACGGTTTGCGATCTTAGACTTGGATCAAATGGGAAGTAATAGTATTATTTAGAATTCTTTTGTTAGGATTCTAGGTTCGTACCCTTGAACCTGTCCGCTCCTTTTGTCGGTTATTGATTATGCATTGGTTTTGTATCCTTATCATAGATTTACCTATGGCCTTGAATGTTCTAAAATGACTTTAGAACACAAATCGTAGGATTATTGGGAATCTCCATGAGTCTAGCACATCAATTTCGATGGTGATGGTTGTTATAGAGATTTCGATCTTGTGTAGGGCCGATAGGATATTCTGTGATCCTTGACTGTGATTGTACTCATATTCATTCATTTATGTCATCTTTGTGTTACTAAAATTTTATACATTTGTTTCCACTGTTTAGGCTTAGAGCCAAATATTTATGATTTTTTGGACCCTGTGTGGCCTTGTTGATCCCATCTTTAGATACTGATTTGGCCTTAAGGTTTATCTTTGGATATTGATGACTTGCATGACTTGATCTCTTTATAATTTTATATTACCGTCTAATCCTGATGTGAAATTGGTTTTTAGCTGAGTCTTTACTAAAATAAAATATTTTATGATTCTCTTAAGTTATTCTAAGACCCGATTGTCAATTGGGCTACCGGTACAACTATATCTTATTGTTTTGGTCCAGGCCCTAAAAACTAGCACCGGGTACATGACCTAGCTACCCCTTATTTATTCAGACCAATGATAAAAACTTAGTGTTATCCATTATTTGATTTAGTCTCAATTGCGGTTGGGCATGTGAAAAGAGTTCTGGATTGATTTTAGAACAACTTATCGCTAGCCATGCATTTTAACCCGAAATATGCCATCTTTGAGGTCCTATTATGATATCCATTTATGGGCTCTTATTATAATCATTATGAGCTCCAGTCATGTATATTACTTGTATGTGGGGTGAACCTCGCCATGGACCTTGTCGACCTGCTACCGGTATATAGTCAAACAAGGGGAGGGGTATATTGCAGAGCAGTAGGTATAAGAAATAGGTCCTTTCATGTGTTACTTTCTACTGTGCCTATATTCTTTTAGAGGAACATTGTACACATTTCCTTTAGTATACTCATGTCTGTATTACTTTTTGTACTTTGTTTTTTGTTGATACCTTATTTTAGTATGGGGTGCTAGCAGACGATCATAACTTGGTACCCATTGCTTTTGGTAATCGTACTATACTTCTACATCTATTGATGCAGACCTAGTGCGAGTGATCCATGTTGATTCCTGATTTGGGCAGAGATTTGTTGTTGAGGTAGCTGCAAGCTTCCGACATTCAAAAATTATCTTTGACAGTTCTTAGCCTTCCATTTTGTATTTGTTTCCAAAAAGATTATGTATTATCTAATTCAAATATTGTACTCATACTTAGCGGCTTATTATTTTAGATATTAGATTTTGGGGTTTGTGATTGACTTATTTTAGATTTCTTCTTATCCCTGTCCCTTATTTGTATCCTATATTGCATATTTAGTTATCATTCTTACTTTGTGTACATGTGGGTGGTTCACTTATGCTGGGTTGTACGTTCCCTCATTACCTTGAAATCAAGTCGTGACAACTTTATATTTGCGTTTTGATGGTTCCATTGAGTCTGGAACATTTAAATTCATAGGGTAGCATAATTTTTTGTGTCCATGGGATTTTGAATGCATTTCGAGGATCAAAACAGAAACCATATTTCATTGCAGTTTTTGTTGTCACTTTTAGCTCTGGTGCATCCCCATTTTTTACAACTCAAGTGCGATTGGACAACTGCGAATGCGGATATGGATTTTCATTGTTCGTCCCAAATACGATCAGGCATAACAAATGCATAGGTGAATTTCCAATGATCATAGCGAATGCAGTAAGACACTATGAACACGAAGGCTGAACTTCCTTTGTTCAGCATGAATGCAGTCAGGCACTTCAAATACAATGAATTAGGTGATCCAATACATTGGTGAATAAAATCATTGTGCATGAGCTTATTCTCCATTTTCCATAATATTTTACCAAAAGACATCATTTAAGATATTTTCAAAGATAGTTTTTAAGCAAATAGAGTGTGTAATTTTCTAAATCAGTATGTCTTCAATTACCCATTAATTATTCATCAATTTTAACATCAAATTTTGTGATTTCAAGGTCTGAAATTTTTGGATTTTTGAGAAATACTTAATATGGTATTTCTGAACTTTGAGGGTAAATTACTATCCTGTATTTTTTATAAATTTCATATTTATGACCCTTTAAACATGAAAAAAAATGATTTTCAACAAAAATTTCATAATTTTCTATGGCTCTCATTTTTTGCTTTTTGGAGGCAATTTTTGATCTGATTTCAATAATGTCAATATGGGTATCAAATTTAATATTTCTTCTGCTTAGCTCATATGTATCGAATATTGCAAATCGAAGGATCGGAGCAATGAAAAGGGATTACCTTGATTGGAGTTTCTGTGTTTAAGGAAAGTGAAGTCTTGACTTTAATACAAATGTTGTAGGTTCTTGTTATCTATTATTTACTTGTATTTAGGAGTAATGCAGACTATTTGGGGGTGTACGTGTGGGTAAAGTGATGAGTATTCACCAAGACACAAGAATCAAGCAGTAGGGTTAAAATTTAAAAATAAAAGCAAAGCTAATGATTTGTTTTACTTATTCCCTATTGAGCAGTGTTTTACAGTCATTTTGATAACCTAATGGGGTTCTATGCATTTTTTGAAATTAACTATGGATTATGCCCGTATGTGGGGCATTACCTCCATGATTTGATACTATACTTGATAGTTTGCCCTTGTGCGAGCTTGTTAACTCTTTCACTTTCGTTATGTCATATTCCTATTTAAGTTTTGATAATCCTATTATTATTTGATCTTGCACTTGTATTCGGACATATGCAATTATTGATGATATACATTGCATAAGCTATTTCCAACCAAAGGTTGACGTGGCAGTATTTCCCAATTTTGTCAGTTATAACTGAGGTTATAGTATCATCTAGACTTACTAGTTTAGTATAAGGTGACTAGTGGTACATAACTTATCTAGACCTCATGGGTCCTAACCATATTGGATTAGCAATAGGTGTGTACAGTGGAGTTGATTACTTACCTGTTGGAACATATATTACATAATTTTGATACGGTTCGAACCTCCTGGTTAAGATAGATATATAGAAAAGGTTATGATTGAACGATAATGGTATGAGATAGGTACAATTGTTACGATGAGTCATTTATGGTTACTTCTACCTATTCTTTTAGAAAATACAGTAGTTTGGATCCCTGGTGACTCGGTTGACAAATATCTCGATTTGCCTATTTTAGAGCTTAAAAATATATACTGATTAACCAAAGTCAACTTTACTTCAAGATGAGTTCAAAATTAAATTTAGACAGCTCTGTTAGCTCCAGAATGTGAAATAAAGTCAAGATTGACCTTAAGTTTGTGTTTTAGAGTTTTCGTTTGTAATTTATGCCAATTTTTGGATGATAGTTATGTTTATGGCCTATTGTGCATCTTGGGTGGTAATTTTGGTGTTCGTATGTCGAATAGGAATTCTAACGCTTTTGTCAATTCTGGAATGGTGAATTTAGGCTAATTTGACCCTTGGTACACTTCCTAAGGTGTTCATCCTTGAGTTGAGATATTTTGCAGAAAGTTAGAAATTTCCTAGTTTTTGTAAAAGCTTGGTTGGGGGTCATTTTCACTCAAACAACCTTCGATGTCAACTTCGTCAATTCCATTGAGTCTTGAATATGTTTTCCACATAAAATACATACTTGGCTTGTTGAAGTTGGACTCGAAAAACTCATTCTAGAGTCCTTGGATTTT
>JBDJHY010258183.1:0-10548 GCA_039654485.1 Withania somnifera
TGTTCTCTTCAGATGTACATTTGATTTTGCTATCTCCATTGTATTTCGGAGACGATGTATATTGTTCAATTTGTATCTTTGCTATTCTATAATAGTGGTTCTTATGACATTGACATTAGGTTTTGGGAACTTGCATTACATATTATTATTTTTTTGCACATACTGTTGTAGTCCTCCGCATTGGCTACGGACTACAGGGTTTGGTTCTCCTACTGGGTGGATACTAGGTTCCATCATGATCCGAGAAATCGGGTCGTGACAAAAATGTTTGATGGTTGAAAAATGGAGCTTGGAATCTGTCATTGTAGACTTGTATTTTGTAGTTTAAAAGTTGAGGAAATTGTTTTTCATATTAAAAAGACAAAGGATCTATAATTTGTCAAAATTTGCGTTGATTTTAAGAACTTGTTAATTTTTATCTTCACTTGTTCTTGATGTTCTTGATAATATTCATATATTCAAGGGATTAATTTACATAAAAGGGAGTGTTTGATCAAAAAGAGGAAATAAGTAGAAGTTTTTGGTGTTTCAAAGAAAGAATATTTGCAAAAAGGCATATAGTTGGGAATAAAAGTACACAAGTGGAGTCTACAAAAGAGGGAACAACAAAGGTTCACGTACCGACCTATAATTTTGTTCTTTGCTAGACCTTTGTTGGTGTGATATTCTCTTTTAGTTTCATATTTTTTTGTTTCTAGTCCTTTTATTATGTGGTTTTTCAGTTGAACGTATCAACAAGATCACACCAGCTGTCGGCTAAAGATTTAACCCATTTGGCACACCAAGTTAAATGATTCTTAACAATGGTTGCACCAATTGTGATGACCCAACAAAGGTATATAACTAAGTGATTTTGTTTTCATTTACCACAAACAAATTGTTTTTTTTAATGTCTTTCATTAGTCAGTTGCATCTATAAGGAAGAATGTTGTATTTTCAATTTGAGCATGCTGGAAATAAATTTTTAGAGAAATAAAGGCATACATTGTCACCTGACAAATACTCTTTACGTTACCACTATGAACAAATTGACAAATAAATGAAGTTGATAAAATACAAACTAGATATATATGGATTTGGAGGCTATACACTTCATGTAAATCTTAGTGATGCTAATTTTATTAGTCTCATCTTGGTAAAAAAACTGGAAATCACATGTGTTAAAGTGAAGATACCATATGAATATATTGGGACATTGATCTCAAAGGTTGCAAAGGTTCTTATATCCAAGTGGGACTACAAAGAGGTGGTGTGGTGGGAAGTCTACCCTATGAAAGGTTATCATATATTTTTTGGCTATCCTTGGTTGGAGAAATAGTGGTTTGAATTTAATTAAAAGATGGGTCAATATGAACTTAGAAAAAAGGAAAATAGTATGATAGTATTCCTTTACAATGTCATAAGGGGGTCCCTAAAAGTCAACCAATCATGACCAGAACTAAATAAAGATGTTCAAAACATCAATCCTTCAACATTGCTTCCAGCAAAGGAAGGGGATAAACATCAAGTGATGCAAGGAAGTATTTGACCTTGAGAATTTAAATGAGTCAAATAGTGATCTTGAAGCATATCTTCCCCTCTATCTTAACAATGAGACAGAAAATATTGAGAGGATATAAGGAGTACATGGTCTCTACTCAAAAAATAGAAAAAGGAGAGGATGTGTGGAGTAAAGTGAGAGAGTTTCAGCAAACCCCTTCTAACCCCATTGTGTGTCCTTCTCTTTGTGAGGAGTGTTGTGTAGGTATAGTCATAGAGAATGAAGGAACACAATTTCCTAAATAGATAACTATACTTGAGGAGTTGATAAATACGATAGTCATTTGGACCAAACAATAAAAATGCATAGAAGCATTAGAGTGGAGACTTTGAATCAAGGTAAAGAATACCCTTCTTGCAAGCTTCAAGGAACAATATCTAACTTTAGTACTTTTGATGTTTAAAAATGAAAAAATATTAATGATGTGAGATTAATAATTTTAACATGTATTGATAATATGAATATAAAAGAGTGGATATACTAGTTTATACTATAAATGGCCTCGTTGACCCTTCTTACAAGGTAGACTTGTTGCACCTAGTGTACAAACTCATGATTTGAATGAAAGAACATTGTAGCATGATGATCAATTGAATAGGTGTGACTCCTTGAGAATATCTTTTATTGAAGATCCTACTATTTGACTTGCTCATAGAGAACATGTGCTTGTAAATAAATTCAAAAATGACATTGGACTTTTGAGAGTGAAATTGAATATTCTTATTCTTAATTTATAGTTGACCATTCTCTCTTCAAGCATAATATCTTGTTTGAATTTTATGAGGATACCTATAATGAGGAACCTAGTGGTGAGAACCTTTAGAGTGTTGTTCTTAAGGGATATACTATATAAAATAATCATGTATAGTGTGAATATCCTCCCAAAGTTGGAAATATCTACCTTGAAGATGAAACTACACTTAGGGGAAAGGATCATGTTGTAAAGAAAGTGAATGTTTGATACCGCTAATTTCTTTTTCTTAATTTGCCTCAAGTCCTGCTACTATTGTTGACGATGTTGAGGACACATTGGATGAGGTTTTTTTAGAAATATATATCTTTAATATATATTTGCATATGATGATATTCATGTTTGTATGAGTGTAATGTTTGTTAATAGAAATAGTAACCCAACAAGTGGAGGTTTCCTAGATTTCATTTTGTGTTTTACCCATTTGCCCCTAATTTTTTGTTTTCATAGTGGTAATGGTTTTTGGAGTTTACACTTTACAAAAGCTTCTAGTAACAAATTATCCTTTGTTTTTTAGGGTAAGAAACCTTTTGTGATTCTTTTTGATTCTTGGTTATATGTTAAATATGTTAATACTTGGCATAATGGTAAAATTGTTGTTTTATCTAACCCATGTACTAACCCTATAAGGTTTAGCAACTTTTGATTGTTGCTTGTTTTTTCGATATTTGTGGAAGGTTAAAAATCAAGGATGAATCTTTTTCAACACGGGATGAATCATGCAATAGTGGATAGCACTAGCTCTATGCTTCAAAGACTAGCCAAAGGAGCCCAAGAAATGGTGATCATGAAGTGTTCAAGGAGAACTTGGGAGGAACTATATGAAAAGATTGGATAAATTCTACATTTGGAAGGTTTCTTTAATGAAAAAAGATTCCATGAAGAGAGGCAAGTCATGAATTTCAAAAATCTTTAATCAGTGAAGACCCAAACAAGGCCCTTAAATCATTAAGGATATTTTTTTAATAAGCTAGTTTCCTCATTTTTTTAGCTTTCTACAAATAAGCACTTTAGTGTTTCATTTTACTAGTATTTGATGATATTTTGAATCATGAGCATCTCTTGTGAAATTATGAGTTTGGTAGAAGCTATTGTTGGTAGTTGTTTTGCTAAGTATGATTGTTAAGGTATCATTCCCTTGAGGTCTACTTGTTACGACAGTGCTTGTGTACTTGAGATTAAGGGTTTTCATTGTACATAATCTTCATTCTTAAGATTTTTTTATTTAACATGTATCATATAAATTAGTTGCTTTCTTGATTGTCTGGTAGGACTTTTTCACTTAATTATGTGGGCTTCCTATTGATCTTCATAGAGTGTCTCTTCTTCTACATATCCTATATCCTTTATTTTTTCTTATTGTTTTTTTTGTAATTCCTTTTTTGATAATTAATCAACCACCATCAACTGAGGCTTTTTTTCTTATGTTGAGGATGTCTATGGAGGGCCAAGGTTAAACTAGAGTTCTCATAATTTAAAGAGTGTTGAATGGTTGATTAAAAAGAATAGTAAATCCATATTGCTCAAAATAAGGTTAAAAATGTTTTATTTACATTTTCTGGATAGTTATTTAAGGCTAAATGGACTACATCAAAATCGGGCCTATGATCCTTTCTTAATCAATGTGACTAGAATTTAATAGAATAAAATGGTCAAGTTCTTGATGCATGCACAAGAATGATACAAATCACTCTCTCATTCACTTAGCATAAAAAAATTGTGTGAACCCTAGTTATTACAACAATAATTCAATTATATTCGTGTCGATACATCAACATCACTTAGGGATCTGAAGTGTTCCCTATACAATAGTCGCATACATATGCCCTACTCTTTTAGAATATTCAATATCATGCTAATGGTTGCTAATATCTCCCTTAATCTATTCAAGACAAAAAAAAAATAATAACTTTTTACTGAATATGAGACATTCCAATTCTACAAGATATTATGTCGGGTGGAAATGAAACACGAAAACAAAAACCCATGGAGATAATACATGTATTACCCCCTTAAAAGAAAGCTTTACATTATCTCCAATTCATGAAAATAAATAAATCCTAAAGAATTTAGGAATACCAGTTGTTCATGACACATAGCTAAGCTATATTAGAATGGGGTGAAGTTATCACATGATGTTGTCCAAAGCTACACCTCTTTACAGAAGAATAAAGTTAACTTTATAAGATATAGAATCCTACAACATGGTCAGGATCGATCACACAGGTGCGAAGAAATAATTCTACTAACACTTCACTCACTTTTACATGCTATATATAAAATAAAATTAGATATAAATTAAATTAAATGGGGACTTTTGTTTGAGTTTATTGTGTTGAAAAAATAAATTGTAGATTATGTTGAGTAGTGATCAATGATTTGAATAAACTAGGACTTTTTTCTATGTGTTATATTAACACCGTAGGTTATTAGTACTAGTTATATATACCGATGCTATGCATTAAAAATCTAACTAGTCAACTTTACCTAAAGGCCTCTCGAGCCTATTAGATGACTGTCCACTCATCTTCTCTGGATCTTAGAGTGTGTTCCATAACAACACTTAATCTTGATTTTAGTTGTTATTATTACCTCTCCAGCTCAAGATTAGATGAATCCTTCAAATCTTTGTTGTTGTTATCTTTTATTAATCTCTAACTCTCTCTCCAAAAAGTATACAATATAGGAGACTTATTACATTGTTAATCGAAAGAAAGTTATCATAAAAAAGAAAATAACAGTACATGCTTTAACACTATTCAAGAAACACCTATGCACCTTAACCTACATCATGGTTTTCGAAACCCTAGCTGTGGTGATGTATCCAATTATGTTAATACTGTTATTACTAATATTTGATGAGCACACCATAAAAATAATACTTACAAAGTTCGGTAGAAAGTTCTTAAAATGGAGATGCAAAAAAGCAATGGATTCATTGAATGATGATAAAGTATGATAATCTGTCACAACCTAATTTTCTTATATAATGATGGAACTTACTATCCCACCTGTAGGTAAATCAACCCTTCATCCATGAGATGCAATGATGGGCTACTATAGAAAAAATGGCTATGCTCAATTGCAGTAAGTGAAAGTAATGAGAAGGAGGTTAAACAAGAGCAAAATAACAACATAAATGCAATCATTAAAACCTCCAAGGACCTGGTATTAGTAAAAACATAGATGATATGGGTACAAAGTACAAGATATAAAGTACATGACCCTTCTTTGATATACAAAAGAAACAAAGGATAAGATACCAAGATGCAGGCTATACTGGATGTCCGAAGCTCTCCTTGAATCTCAAAAACCACATAAATCATGCTTGAAATGTGACATAAGAGGCAACGTCTGGTATTCAGATCTAGAACAAAAAGAAGAAAATTTATTATGAGTACTAGTAAATGAAGCAACAAGTAGCCAATAGGCTTCAGGGCCCACTAGGCACAAAAGAGATATGACTATATTAAATAATAGGATGACAAAAAACCAAGTCATATAAATAGGTAAGATAGAACAGGAAGCTAGCTTACATAGAATGATGAATAAAAGTAAATAATAAGGAAGCAACACTAGCTAAAACACGATGCAAGAAATCAGGTAAGGATAAAAGGAAATACTTGGGATCTTTGTAGATATAAAATAATAGTAATAGGAATAGAAAGTAAAGATATATCGCATGTAAGAGTATGGGAAATATGTAGTGTACCGATAACCTCAAGGACATGGAAGGAAAAGTCTAGAATATATCAGTAGGCACTAATAAGCCCATAAGATAAAGACGATCAACAATTAACAACTACAACTAACACAATCAATATATAAAATGATAAAGGTATATATAGCCCTTCCAAGCCCCCCAAATAATGGAAGAATAAAAATAAGTCATGCTCACCCATCTGGTATCCCATAGTACCAGAGAGTTTATACAAGAAACCGTGTGGTAAAATAGATACTTAGAAAATTATGATGCAATACTTCCTATGTATGCTCCTCCGTCACTACCCATTGTCCTAAAACACAGGATCTACGAAAGGCTTAACCCCCCATATCCCAAATCCATCCTATACCCCTCCTTCAATTGTATGCAGCATAGAAATAGGGTCAGTAGAGGTGTACCAACAATGTACCAATATCTGGCATCTCTGTATATCTTACATCTTAATAACAAGTTACTCAATATATCAATATCACCCTATTATTATATCTCGAGAACACGGTGCCATAATTTCACAATGTCTTGGTAATAGTGTCTCAATTTCATGATCTCGTAGCATGATCTCATGGAAAAGATGTAATCACTACCAAAGCCATGATGGAATCACTTTCAACCAATAATAGAGATGACCATACCTGGTGCCTAGGTGTGTAACCTGATCTAAAATACGTATAAAAGGAACTATCGGGTGCTCGATGTTTGATTGGGCATAAGACAAATAAAAACCTTCAATTTATTAATCATTATTTGAAAATCTCATATTTACAAATTTTAGTCCATTTAGTCATTTTTTTTTTCAAAAATAAAAGGCTTCCAAGACCACTAGGACTCAAAATATGGTGATAAATGTCCCTCGACATCAAATATTGATTTTAGGAGTCTTAACATCTTGTCATATGTGTTGTATTTATGCATAACCATAGGACTATATTGCAACTATCATATAACCCTGCATAGAATTAATCTACATCTAACAATAAGCAACACATCACAAATAGCCCAAACTCAATAGAAAAACCCAAAAAACAACCCATGCATCAATGTATTATACTTCCAAAGTCACGCTACAGCCATTATAAGTCCAATACTAGGTCAAAGGTATTGTATTATATCGAATACCAGTAGAAAGAAAGATGGAGTGGAAGAAGACAAGTGGACTTGCATCACGGTGTCAACCTATTAATCTCAACCCAAGGATTCTATCTATTACAGTTATACCAATTATACCCTATGTGTAAGCCAAAGAAACCTACATGTTGTCTAACAAAATACTATTTTAGTTCATGGGAATCAGTTAAATTCATACAAAGTAACTCTTAATAGGATCAAAGCTAGAAAAATAAGAGTTTAGATATCAAGATGGTGCCAAGTGTATTAATAAGCAAATTGGAGATCAATCAAAATTTTAGTATCCATGAAATGGACACAGAAAATAACATCACCACAGATTCCCCATCAACATCAGAAACTCATGCTAAAAAAATGAGAATGATTCAAGCAAGAATTGAGCTAAAAACACTAATAAGAAGATGAAGAAAGTGAAAAACGTTTTGTAGTTACAAGAATTATAACGAGAAGTTACTACCACAAATAAGAGGAAATTATTCTGTGGGCATAGTTCTAGTCAAATGCACCAACTATGATCTCTAATTCAACTAAAAATTAAAGAATTATTAATGTCCATCAATGGAGGAAATTTCCATGGGAAGGGAAAATTCATAGTGAAAAAATACCAAATATGTGGAGGGAATAACGAATTAAACAATGAATCACTTCCCAAAAAATATTTTCCACCTTTTCCTTTATGTACTTCGTTTCTCCCTCTTTGTTCATTGTTTTCTTCAGGTGCCATGCTTTTCTTTGCGCAACTACTTTTTCATACTTTCCTTTTCCATGTTTTCATCTTCCTCTCCTTCACCACCCCCGAATTTATTTTTCTATGTTCAACTCTATTTTTATTTCTTTCATCTTATTCCTTCTATCACCACCTTTTCTACATATCCTCAACTTAGGTATTTAGCCTGAGTTAGAGTGTAGTGTATTCGGAGGTACCAGTAATAAAAATATAGTCAAAAAATAAAAATGGGATGCTGAATTGGGTTAAACAAAAAATGGATATCATGATCATACAAGGATCAAAGGATGCATATGTCATTTGGAAGTTCTTTTTAGGAGAAGTGAATTAAAAACAAAAGTGGGCTATGCTCACTTCCTAACCAACTACCCTGCGACTTCAGACTAACTGGGCAAGTTCTAGCATGTACATAAAAATAGAACTCTGACAACATGCTCACATACTTATAGAATTATGTTACACCACATATCATTGATTGATGAATGCATCTTCGAACATAGGCTCTAATATACAAGTCAATATCTAAAATGTCAAACAAAGATTCTAAAGGTCATACTATCATACGAAGGGTATCTTAACAAAATTGAAATATTTTAGGGGTGTCAAATTTTTAGTGTAAATTTTTTTTTCAACAACTAAAAACCATGTGCATTTATTAATTTTTTTTAGAATTAGGCTTGGTATCCTAGACCCTCTAATTACATATAAACACAACAATAAAAATCCAAATCCTAAATATTCTGGTTCTAACCATGGTATAAACACTTAAGGGAAAAGAAACAATGCATGATGAAACACTTAACATAAAAGTAATACTGCATCATGTATCTCAGTTCAATCGATACAGGAGATGTCCTAGTAGATAGCTTAGTCATATTAGCTTTTAAGGTATCTAACTCGATTATTAATTTCCCTAAGTTAGGAACTTTGAGTTGATATTCTGTGTGATGATCTAAGACTCAAGGATATTTATCCTATCGTGCATCAAATCCATCTCATCATGCTTCTCATCTCGGATCAAACCCTCAACTTCTTTAATATTTTTTAGAATAATGGGAACCACCTTCCTAATAACCTGATTAAACATAGCCTTTGTAGTATGTTATATTTTACCATTTATATCTAAATAACAAATAGGGTTGTCACATCCCTAAACACAGAGGTCGCAGGAGCTTACTGTGGTATGTATAATGGAGAAAGAACATGCGAAGGTGCCTCATCCGCATGAATGGTAGTGACAGGCTATGTAGGCAGTTCCCAATAGGTGTGGGCACTAACAGCATAACAAGTGGAGCCTCTCTTGATAACCACTGGCCAGCTGCCTCTACCACTTGAACAACCAAAAGTGCTCTCATCTCCACTAAATTAGAAATAGCACTGATTAGAAGAATGTTAGCTACACTATTAGCCTCACCTTCTAAGTTAAATGTCTACTCACAGGAACACCAACATCCATACATATAGTAATGATCATTCCACGAATCTCCAATGCAGTGATATAACTTATGTCCCAGTCTCTAATATCTCTAACAATAATATGGACTATATTTAGTTCATAACCTACCATAATGTATGTCGTTAACATTTCTAGGATAGGTATATGTAGATTGCTTGCTCATTGTCTACTAAATGAGACTTCACTGCCACCCGACCCCAAGCAAGGATTGAGAGAAAAGGAACCTACTTATTACACTACCATATCATTTAGCGATTCAGTGGTAAATCACAGCCTTCACTTTTTTAAAAGAGGACATGTTAAGGAGTAGTACCTTAAGGCTTGAATATATATTGAAACTTGGCCCACGTATCACTCTCTATCTCATAGGTGGCCTCCTAAATTGGTTGATGTGTCTAATGAAACATCACTACTAGAATTTCCCTAGACCTAGACTGCCTCACATCACTGCCTATAATAGCTTGAGGCTCCTCAATAAAGGTCAGGCTGTCATCAATCTACACATTCTCTCAAAGAAGGACATTGGATGGGTCCGGCAGATAGCGGCGGAGCATCTATACATGGAAAACTAGATGAACTATAGCTAACTCAGGTGGTAAGGTAAGTCGGCAGGCAACCTCTCCAACTCCCAACATGATCTCGTATTGCCCAATAAATCGTGGGGCTAAACTTTCCCCTAGTAAAAAGCCTCATAACTCCCTTCCGAGACTCTAAGGATGACTAACTCACCATCACTAATCTCAGGGGGCAAAAGCCTATGATCTTCTTAAGACTTCTTCCTTATTGAAATAGTGAGATGGTTAGTGAGAAAAATCTAAAAAAGGTTAAAGAATAAAGTAAAGGACTAATGGTCTTCGGGAAATAAAAAGTATAAAGTTCTTAGAGAAGTTTATGTCACTTTCGCATTAAAGTCCTATTTGATTCTAGTCAATGCATGCTTAATTAGTGGAAATGTACCTAATATACAAGCATATGCTACTTTGTGCATGCATACGAATTCTTTCTGAGTGAGAGAGTCGGGCATCATTGCTAAAAAGTCCTTAAAATGATAGTCAATTCTATGAATCGAAATGTGTGGACTATTTTTTTGTGTGAGGACACACTTGAGGAGTGATGATGTAATGACCCTTCATGTCATATATGATAAATACGTAGTGTCTTGCATCCTCGGGAATTTCAGTAGTTTCCCCCAGTAATTTATGACTTGCTGGGACCGATAGTTTTG
>JBDJHY010258194.1:0-10548 GCA_039654485.1 Withania somnifera
ATGATATCCAAATGATCTGAAATTTACGCCAAAGTATTCTACATATTAAAGCAAGTATAACGGTATAATTTATACTAAATTCCAAACTGGGCCATAAATAGGGTCTAAAATGGGCTTGTGAGGCCTGCTTGCTGGGATGGAAAATAAACTTTATTACGGGGTTCCCACATTATCAGGAACTCGTGCTCCAAAATTGAGCACAATTCGAGTGTGGGAAGGGCTTCAAAACATCCCAGGCATATTTGACCTCAACAGCGTTAAAGGTGCCATCTTTATGGATTAAATGAAGGAAATACGGTGTATTAATGATCCTAGAAATAATGTAAACTCAAATAACGAAGAATTACTTGAAAATATGTGGGTTATGGGATGATTCTATAAAATTCAAAAAGTGGGGTCCATCAATGGAGGAATTAATGAATTTGAAGAATAAAAGGGAAGAAGACTTGCCCAAAAACGTGAAGGAATTAAAGAACAATGTCGAGAGGATTTTCCCTAGCCTTGGATTGATGTTTGGGGGATGAATCTTGCTCTAAAACTGAAGAAATAGCGAGGTTTCTGTTGAAATACAATGTAGGGGTCGTGCATAGGTTATATATACTTTCAGGTATTTTACTCATCACGATCGCAGGGTTTTTCTATACAATCGTGTAGAGTACTGAAAACTGCATCTTGATCACATGCATCACTTACACGATGGCATAGGGTTGCGGAACATTGCTCATCGCGATCTTGTGAGCCAGGATCACAATCGTGAAGCATGATTTGGTATTGAATCACAATTATATGAGTGCCTATCGTGATCGCGTAGAAGAAATTCACCTACACTAGTTGTAGGTTTTGACAGTAGCTTTCGAAGAATGAATAAGCTCTGAATCACCACTCGAAATGCATTCGGAGTCCAATTTATGAAAATAAATTATCCAAGCACACCTAAAATGATATTCCAAACTCAATGGCATAGATGAAATCGAAATCTAAGGTTATTTTGGATAAAGATTGATCAAGTCAACAATTAAGCTAAAATTTAAGAATCCTCCACCAACACCTCGAAATTACAACAACAAGTCCAAAAATTATACCAACACCTCCACTAGCCTAAAATCATCATTTTGGAGCTGCTGGAAGCATCTGAATTCTAATCCGACACTCCGAACACCAAATTACTACCCAAGCTCCACTTTAGGCCATAAACTTAACTAAAATTCACAAATTGGCATAAATTACAAACGAAAACTATAAAACACAAGCTTAAGGTCAATCTTAACTTTGTTTGGCATTCTCGAGCTAACTGAACTGTCAAAATTTAATTCTGAGCTTGTCTTGAAGAAAAGTTGACTTTGATCAACTAGTACTTAATTTTAAGCTCTAAAACAGGTCATTTGAGATATTTCTCAATCGAGCGGCCAGGGATCCAAACTACTAGTCCAAATAAGTCTTAAATGACTTGAGGAAACTACTAAAATACTCTAGAATGCAAAACATGGCATATTTATCATAAATGACAATGAGGGCCATTACAAAGAAAATGCCCAGCCCTAGGTTCATTAGCCATTTGAATTATTGTTACATAGGTGAAGTGCATATGAATGTGCATTTCCATATAGGTTATTAGCCGTGCACCTAATATTTTATGTATTGATGTTGAGAAAGTTCATTCCTAATGATTTGAAGGTTATCTAGTGGAATTCAATTGATTTGGATCTATATGTGAGTTTTGAGGAGGAGACCATAATTACTTTGGATAGTTAGGTTCTGAAGTTAAGAATTAAGGAGATACCTTCTGTGATTGTTCAATAGAGACATTGTTTGGTTAAGAGGCTACTTGGGAGATTGAGTTTGACATACACAGGAAATATCCCTAAATTTTTTACACTTTAGGTACTCTCTATTTTCTTATGTTTAAGGAATAACATGGTTTTTAGTGGTGGATGATGTAAGTTCATTTTTAGTTTTCATAAAAATTAATATTTTACTATTCCTAGTAGCAGATTCATGTCATGTCGAGTTCCCTGATATGGCTGGTTTGAGAATCGGAAGGGTAAGTTAGATATCTTAAGAATTTTTGGTTTTGGAAGGATTCAAAGTTAAAATGGTTGACTTTAAAAATGGGAATTCATTAGTTTTATCTACTCCAGAATATAGATTTTGATATATGGGGACCGTTGGTTTCATTTATGGGCTTTCTGTAGGGAGTTTGTAAAAGGGATAATTTGGAAGTTGAAGTTTAAAGTTTGGGTCAATAATCAGAGTTAGAGTTCTCAAATTCAAAATCTGATGATTCCAACAATTTTAGGAAGGGATTTTTGGGCTAGGGAAGGTTTGAGTTTCTTTTTTAGGGTTTCTAGGTCAAAGAGATCCTGGATCGGTGATTTGATAGGTCCATTGAATTTTATAATCGATTGCACTATTTGTTTACATTCGAAGTGTTTCGAATGAATTTTGGGTGCTAAAAATAAGTTTGAAATTGCTAATTTTTTTTTGTCGGTGCACGTACCATTACCTCTAAGATATTGTCGTAGGCGCTAAGGAAATACTTTCTTAAGTGTCATTAAAACTGGAATAGCACCACTGGTGCTGAAGGAAGACTTTTCTTCAGTTCTATTGTGCCTATTTGGGGATAGGATACTAATTCTTGATGATGACCTTGTTCAATTGACAGTAGTCTATACATATTCTGAGACTCATATTTCTTTTGCACAAAGAGGACAAGAGCACCCCACAGGGATATGTTAGGTATGATGAAACCTTTGTCTAGAAGGACGCTTAAATTATCATTTAGTTCTTTAAGGTCTACTAGAACCATCCTGGATAGAAAAATAGATATAAGATGAGTATTTGGAAGGAGGTTTATCCCAAAGTCTATCTCCCTATCTAGGGGGACTCCAAGTAGATATTCTGTAAAGACTACTATAAACTCATTAACAACTAGAACTGACTGATAAGTTCGGATCTTGGATATAGAATCCTTAAACTAGATGATAAATGCACCCCTTTAAAATGAGTTTTTTGGACTTACGGTAAGAAATAAAATGACCTCCAAGCTCTGAGTGACTACCATTCCATTCTAAGACTGGCTTATCTAGAAATTAAAAGTTGACCACTCTGGACCTATAAACAAATAAGGAATAGCATGAATGAATGTAGTCCATGCCAAGAATGACATCGAAGTTTATTATGTCTAACTCTACCAAATCATCTTGAAATACTTAATGGAAAACTAGAAAAAGATAAATTTTTGTAAATCTTTTTGGTGATAACTAAATCACCAACTCGGACAAAGAATGAGAAGGTATCTAAGATTTTTTTTATCGATTGACTCTGAATTTTATAGTAACATAAGGAGTAATAAAAGGTAGGGTGGCCCCTATTCTAGCAATGCATATATATCATAAGCGTTGACTTGTAACATACCAATAAGAACATCTAGAGCGTCCTCCTAATTCTAGTGTGATTCAAAAGAATACAAGAGGTTCTGACTTTAACCACCACCTACCTTGATATAACTTCCCTTCTAAATATTTTTTCCTAAAAAAGCTACTATCGATGTATACTATGTTGCACCACCTCCGATAGTGCAAGAATCTGTCAACTTGTAACTAGGCTGACCATATTTGAAATACCTACCTTTTCCATTGCACTTACCAGGGTGATTTTTTCTTTTTTCTTTTTTGGAAATTTGACCAATTACCACCACCAATTCTCTACTACCGGTATTCAAAATTTTTCTATTCTATCATTCTTATTCTGACTCTCTGTCCTTCAGTTACTCTTCTTTTATCTATTGCATATGAGTCATAAGTCTGGAAATATTCATGTATCCAATCAATATATAAATCTTAAGCTCTTTTTTAACCAAATCAAGAAAACACGTAAGTAACCTGCTCATTCAAGCCCTTGGCTTTGCCACTACCTTTGTAGCATATTAAGATAGCTAGGTGAACCTTAGACTAAACTCCTCACAAACATACAACCTTGCCTCAAGTTTATGAATTCTTCAACGTTAGCTTCCTGAGGAAAAACCTATATAGAGAATCATCAATAAAAATAACCAAGTAATTGAAGTTGCATACCTACCCCATAATCCATCCACTGTGTACCAAAGCTGGGAAACATCCTCCAACTGGTAGGATGCTAACTCTACATTGTCAATTAGCAAAACTATTATCATATTTAAGATTTTTTACCTCATTAATAATTCCTCATGGGTCTTCCTCAACTTTCAACCCTACGAATGCTGGAGGATATATTTTTCATGAAATCTCTAACTCTGGAGGTGGTAGAACTTCCAAGCGAAGCTATTAAGGTTGCATCCTATTGATGAACCTGAGATGTAATAACTTGAAAAAAAAGGTGAATTGCATTCTTTGCCTCAACATTTGTGAAATTATTTTCCTGAGGTTGGGGCTGAGCAACTGAAGCATATGGGGTAGTTGTAATACCCCATACATGATTCATGCTTAGAACCATTCGTCAAGCTAATACTCAATCTTAACTCATAGAAATCTTTAAAAAAAATATTGCAGGCCAACAGTATGAGAGATTCTACAAACCATAGTACTGGGTCTACAAACTGTCCTTCCTGCCCATGGAACCTTACCCAGAACTTTATAATTCCTTCACAATAGTACAAGACATACTACAAACCATAGTATTGACTCTACAACCATATTGTTAGCCCATACAGTCAATCTAGCATATTGAGGTTTTGGATTTCCAGGTTATGACCAGTTCTAGGACCATGAAGTTGACGTCATGATCCATAATGTCCTTCTATGAGTTTGAATTAGCAAAATGAATTTCTCATTCCAAGGTTCACAATTAGTTCTATGAGTCTTAGAGTCAGTTCTAAAACTTGTGGAACTTGTTCGGTAAAATTTAGGACTTTTAAGTAAAAGTCTCTTTAATTTCAACTCCTTTTAAACATTAATTCTAAGTTTACAAAATGATTTTATATGAATTAAGGTCCTAAGAAAGCCCTAGAACAAAGTTGGGTTGAAAGTCTCTCTGCTAGTCAAGTTTTTCACATAAATTCCTAAAAGGATCAAATAAAAATTATCATATATTCCAAACTATAAAGAGTTTTTAACCAATAATTAATACAATTAAAGTTTTTTGAATTTAGTTTCCAACATAAAAAACCATCCATCATTTTAAGATTGGAGTAAGAAGTTAGGATAATTTTAGTAAAGAATTGTCGGGCTATCCAAGACTATGACCCAAAACTATAAACTGTACAAATGATAGTACTACCCTTATTGTAAGATTGTGAATTTGTGCTGACAAATATCTATGCCTAATATTGTAAACTATGGAACCAGTTCCACAACCTGTACTGTTGGTCTGTGAAACCCTTTCGGTAAACTTTTAAAATTCTAAGTAAGGGCGCTCTGGTTAATTACCACTTCGTATAAGATAAAAATTACATCTTCTACACTCTTATAAGGTGTTTTTTATATCTCCAATACTAATAATAATTCCAACTCATATTTCAAGCGCCCAAACTCTATAAAACCTCTTCAAAGTAAAGAAAATAGGGTTCTTCTTCAAGTTTCAAAAAATTTAAGTTTGTATATATATTTTCTATGTGGATTCGTTTTGATCATTTATATGGGTATTCTATGAGAACCACCTTTCATCCTCATGTCAAAATGTTTAGTTTTTAATTTATAAAATCCTTAACTCCAATCTATGGTTTTACTCCAATTATGAGTTAGAACTTAAATTTAGTCCTTCACGATATATTTATATTCATAAGCATGTTTTCATGATTATTTATGATTTATCTTGGATATATAATGATATCCATATTATTCTTAAGTTCAAGCATGAATTTCATGATTTCACTCAAAATTTCAAGTGCATGATCAAGCGAAGTATGATTTATCGATTGTCAAGTCTGTTAAATCATTATTATCATGTTTCAATGTAATTGATCATAAACTGATGTCAATATTATTATCATGACTAGTAAATTTCAATGAAATATTATTTTACTAGTCTAAGTTTATATTTTCATGATTAGTATGGCATCAACTATGTCATAAATGATCATATGATCAAGTTATCATGTTATGAGCACTATGTATTCATTTCTAGGAGTAGTATCTAGTATCGAGTTGGATTGAGTCACTTACCCTTGGCAACGGGCCAAACCCAGATCCCAGAACTATGTTATCACTGTAGGTTTTCATGTAGCCCAATATGGATTTTCTATGTTATGGATCCATGTGTCATCATTCATTACCTTTAGTTGACACCCTCTCATCCAAGATATTAGATAGACTTTATATTGATCGTGTAAAGGAGTCGATTATGAGAATCTCCCACACATGTTCCATCTGTGTGCAATTTTTAGTAAATTTATATTACTCATGACTCATTACAGTCTTACTTCAAATATGGCTATTTTTAGTATTATACAATTATATAGCTTTCAGTTTAACTTCATGAAAAATGGTTATTTATAGCATATCAAGTTTCCTAATTCAGTCACATGTTTTGTTTAATTCTTTCATTTCAACATCATTCTTTAAATATTTTACTATGCATGTCTACATACTCAGTACCATCCTTGTACTGATGCATACTTTATGACTATGTTGTTTTATAATATAGATTGAGGCATCCTACTCTATATTTTATGGATTTCCTAAATTTTCATCCTCAACTAGCAACAACATAGAGATCGTTAGTCCTCATAGTCTGGGGACAAGCATGGAGTTATTTTTATTTAAGAAAATTATTTTATTCTCTCATTCAATTTCAACTATTTAAGTTAGTTAGGGGTTTGTTTTTCCTAACAACTCTCAAAATTATGTTAGTAGAGGCTTTCTTAGAAAGGTATATTAGATATTTTGGCTTTATAGGTCTATCTAGTGGTTTAAACTTTATCTTGAACCTCTATATTATTTATATTCATGTTATTACTGTACAATTAAGTTTCCTTTGGTCTATTGTTTATGATTCTGGTATTTTCAATATACAAGGGTTAGCTTGGACCATTCATGGTTTCAAGTACTGTGATCCATATATAGTGCTGACTTGGAGCATGAAAAACTTGGTATCACAGCACACGTTCAGGAGTCCTAGGATGTTTAGAAATTTGTTCTTAGTTTATGGGTTTAAAGAATTCCACACTTATAAAAAAAGGCTACGGAGTATTTTAAGAATTAGTTTTCCTTATTTCATTTTCTTAGTTATGCTATGGAATCTATATCTACATTCTTCTAACTCTTACATTATACATTTTAGATAAAGCCTCCATGCAGAGCTGCAGGTCTATCACAACAGAATCTCCAAGCACCACCTTTACCATACGTCACCTTTCCAAAGCTGTGCAATGCACTGTATACCCTAGTCCAAGCTTTGATAGCTCAAGTTGAGCAATATGGGATAGCTCCTATAGGTCCCCAATTGCTCAACATACTTCCATAATCCATAAATTCTTCCATATGAATCCACCAGAGCTTTATGGGTCAAAGTTGGGTGAAGACCAAGAGAATTTTATTGAGGAGCTTAAGAGAATATGTGATATTGTAAAAGTAAGTGAAGTGGATAGGGTTTAATTTTCACCTTATCAGCTCAAGGATGTAGCTAGAGTATTGTTTAACTAGTGGAAGAAAAATAGGGGAGATAAAGTTAATCCATTAGTTTGGGTTGTGTTCGAAGAACCCTTCTTAGGGAGATTATTTCCCTAGAGAAAAGAGAGGCCAAGGTCCATAAGCTTCTTAACATGGAGCAGGGTTCCTTAATTGTGGAAGAGATGGGCTACAATAGTTTACTCAACTATCTAGATATGCTCTTAGCATGGTGGCAGAGATAAGGAGTAAGATGAGCCTATTTGTCTCTAAACTTACCCCGTATCTTATGAAAGAGGGAAGATCAGCCATATTGATTAGAGACATAGATATTAGTCAGTTTATGGTCCATATAAAGTAGATTGAGGGAGAAAATAAGAAGTTAGGGGAAGAAGGTTGTAGTAAGAAGGAAAAGACTGGTACATTGACCTTAGTCAGTTAGTGACTAGTCGTGATAATAGATCAAAATAATAGGAGAACTAATCAATGCAGGAATCTTTATCATCTAGTGTTCTTACTCCTTAATTCAGGATTTATTTTGATTAGAGAAGAAAATTTTGTGGTACTTAGTCTCAAGATAGTACTGCAAGAGGGCTTGTTCACCTTTTTTGTAATAAGTGTGGGAAGAATCATCCAGGTAAGTGTTTGTATGCAAAAGATGTATCTTTTGGGTGTGGCCTAGAAGTTTACTAGTTGATAGAGTATTCTCTCACCAGGCAAGCCAAGGGTGGTAATCAGTCTCAGTCCTCCGCTTCAGCAGCTCTTTGGTTATACAACTTAGTAGTACACTATGTTTGGTATATGAAATAGTCAACTCCATAACTTCAATATGCACTTGGGTCTCTTTAGGATCAAGAGGACTCCCAGATATTTTCATCGGTACGCTACATGTCTGCTCTTATAATGTGTATGAACAATTAGATCTAGGATATATTCTATCTTTTCTTACTCCTTATATTGTTCAAAACACATTTATATCCCTTTTCAGTCTTTACTCTTGTAGGTGACTCAATTATAGAAGAAAAGGTCAATGGAAATTATCTAATCTCAATTATTCAAAAGTCACCTTAGTTGATTTAGTAGAGCCTGACATGGTAGATTTTGATGTCATTCTTGGTATGGGTTGATTGCGTTCATGTTGTGCTCTAGTTTATTGTAAGACCCAAGCGGTAAAATTTTATTTTTCCAGTAAACCAGATATAGAATAGAAGGGTATTCACTCAGTGCTTAATCATCGTATTATGTCATACCTTTAAATCGAGTTAAGGATATAAAATCTAAGACCCCAACTCTTTAGTCAGTTCCAATTGTGTGTGAGTTTCCAGTAGTCTCTCTTAAGGAACTGGTAAGGAACTACCTAGAGTCCATCTACAAAGTAGATACACTTAAGAATAGACCTTCTTCTAGATACTTAGCCTATATCTATCATACCGTATATAATGGATCCAGCAGATCTCAAGAAGCTAAAAGATCAGTTAAAAGACCTCTTATATAAAGGTTTCATCATGCCAACTGTATTCCTATAGAGCGCGGTATTCCTCATCATGTATAATAAATATGGGTCTTTAAAGATGTAAATAGATTACCACAATTTAGATAAGATCACATAAAAAATAAGCATCATATCTCTAAAATTGATGACATGTTCAACTAGCTTCAAGGTGCCAGCTTTTTCTCTAAGATTAACCTCAGATCTAACTATCATCAACATAAAGTCAAAGAAGTAATATTATGAAGACATAATTTAGAATACGGTATGGTCACTTTGAGTCATAGTTAGGTCTTTTGGACTGATGAATGCTCCTACAACTTTTATGGACCTCATGAATAGGGTGTTCAAGCTATACATGGACACGTGTTTTATTGTGATCAAAGATGACAATTTTTTCTACTCTTAAAATGAAGCAGATCATGGAGACCATTTAAGACTTTTTTGCAGACCCTTTTGGATCGTCAGTTACTCGTTAAGCTTTTTTAAAGTGCGAATTCTAGTTGAATTTAGTCTCCTTACTTAGCCATGCGATCTCCAGTAAGGGTATGCAGGTTAATTCGTAGAAGATAAATGCTATAATGAAATGGAATCTCCTTTATATATTTAGACTTTATTGGTTTTATCCAATTATTATAGTAGGTTTGTTGAGGTTTTTCCATCTATAGCATCTTTTTTGACAAGATTGATTCAAAAGAAAGTCAAGTTCTAGCGGTCGGATAGTAATGATAAAAGATTTCAAGAGTCGAAATCTAGAATGACTTTTGCACTGGTTTTAGCCTTGCTTGAGGGTACAAATAACCTTGAAAGCTAAACTGACCTCTGATTAGTACTATCCTTGCCATAGGGTATAGATGGATTCATGGTCTATTGTGATACTTCTTGAGTTAGACTAGATTGTATTTTGATGCATAATGGTAAGGTGATAATGTATGACTCCATACAACTTAAGACTCATAAGAAGAATTATCCCACTCATGACCTTGATCTAGTAAGATATGTTCTTTGCCTTGGATTTTTGAATGCACTATCTTTATGGTGTACATGTACATGTGTTCATTATCATAAGAGTTTACAATATGTGTTCACCCAGAAGGAGTTAAATCTTCATCTAAAAGATGTTTAGAGCTTTTAATAGATTATGGTATGAGTGTGTTTTACCATACGGATGAGGAAAATATTTTTCTGATGCTTTAAGAAAACTATCCATGGGTAGTGTAGCCTATGTTGAGAAAGAGAAGAAGGAAATATTTGAGATGTGCACCGGCTTACACTTCTGGGTGTTTTTCTTATTATTGTAGGTAAGAGTGGTTTGATAATTTAGAATGCTTCAGAATTATCCTCGCTAGTTAAAGAAAAGGAGAAAAGGGGTAGTGATCCAGTTTTATGCAAGCTTAAGAATACTCTTCTCAAGAAATAGGTTAAGGCTTTCTCCCAAAGGGGAGATGATGTACTTCATTATCAAGGCCAATTGTGTGT
>JBDJHY010258205.1:0-10548 GCA_039654485.1 Withania somnifera
GTGATATGACATATTTACAAGAAAAAAAATTCCTTCGTTAAAAGATCTACCATAGACAATACTATTTTTTTTTTTAATTTCAAGACTTTGAAATCAATTAAAATCAACTTATTATAACTTTCACATTCAACTTTTTTATAGAAACTCTAATTATATGGAGCACCAAATATAAGAACTGTTTTACGCTTATACATAGAAGTAATGTTTCACTTTTATTTTGCGTAGAAGTCATATTTTTGAATTATTTTTTCTAATAAAATTCACTTTTACTTCATTTAGGAGTGTCTTCAATCCATTTTAATTCACACTGGGAGTATTTCAAATATTTTGTAGCTTTTTAGGTTTATATGATGTTTTCGTGTGTTGATAAAATATTGACTAACTAACTCTTTTTCTTCTTATTTTGGTTTTGATTGATTTTGATTCAAGTTATTTCCTTGCATTCACCTAATTTCAAGTGAGGTTGAGACTTAAGGTTGGGTCCTGAGTCGAGAGTTCGGATCAAATCTTGGATCGAGATTTTAGGTTGACAATTGGATCCTGAGTCGGGGTAAAATCTTAGGTTGAGAGTTAGGGTTGAGTAACAGATCAAGAATCAGGGTGTAATGATCCTTTTGATCACTTTGGCTTTTACATGTTTTTCGTGCATCTTAGAACTTTTCTTTAGCTGCCCCGGGTCATTTTAAGTACTTGGTTGGGTTTATAAAATTTAAGTCGAGGGTTTATTTTAGTCAATATGTAGTCGAAATAGTTCGGGATTGGAGTTTCATTTGTGACATTGTGTCTAGGATGTCATTTCCATGCAATTCACATATTTAATATGTGTTCATTGATTTCTGAACTCATTTTGAGCCATCATTGCAAGTCTTGAATTTTTGTTGGTTTTCGCTGTTGTAGCAACAGTGCTGGTGTACTTCAGGTTCTTCTTTGCAATTGTGAAGCCTCTTGACGCGATTGTGAAGGTTCTATTTCCCCTCTACGCGATAGAGGTGTTATTCACGCCATAACGATGTTCTACTCTTATAATCTACGTGATCATAGGTGTCCTTGAAGCGATCACAATGAATGATTTTTATGAGCCAGGCGATCACAATCCCTTCTTCATGCGATCGTGTGGTACTGTTCCTGTGAGTATAAATAGTTGAAGCACGATCTTCAGTTACAAGTTCTCCTTCTTCTTCACCATAAATTGATATGTTCACCGTTGATTCTTCATGGAATTTTTGTGTTTGATCTTGAAAAGTATTGGGAATTTCTTATAATCATTTTTTCCTTTGATTACTAATAAGTTTTCTCTCTAAATTCTTTGAATTTCATACCCAAATTTCTATTTTTCCTCCAACTTTGTTCTTCATTTTTGAATTAATTTAAGCTTGTTCTTGACTCTATTTGAACCTAAGTTTTAGGTTTGTGTTCCTTGTATCAAGAGAAATCCATTGTTATCTTTTGATTGGAGTTTTAGATTGTTGGGCCCACAGGCCTATTTATCCCAAATCTTGACCCAACTAAAATGTAGAAATATAGGTATTATTTTCTTTCTTTTGACTTGTAGATTACTATTTTGGTAGTTTTGAATTTATTTGGAGTTTCTTGGAGCAGTTTAAGCTGAGATCTGATATCTATCAAGCTTTTCTTCAAACATCAGGTAGTTCTACGACTTATTAATCTTAGATTAGTCGTATATTTGATGTAATTGTATTACTTTCCATTCTTAGGGTTGGTTTTATAGGCTGGTACTCTTCAGTCTTGAACCTCATCTGTACTTTTGATCTAATTTATTGACTTTCTACTTGATATTTGTGGAATACGGATATTGAGACTATATACTAATTTAGGCACACGGATGAGACACCTGAGATACTATTGGTTATGAGATACTGATTTTGATTTTGATTTGAGGGTATGCGGTTTAAGTCCCACGTAGGCCCTATCGATCCAAACTACAACTGGCAATAGAGTTTATGTGGAGGACTCCAATGAGTCCCGCCTTCGTGATCCACAGAGCCAAAATGGGATGCATATGGTATTATTCACACATCTGGTAGTATTTCATCATGTTTATGTTTCTTTCCAGACTTTTTTTCTTGGATGAACTCTTTGGTCTTATAGGGGACCATTAGGGTGAGCTTTACTTGGTTGTACCTTCCTTGCTTATGGGGGCTCGGTAAGGCTTTAGTTGTATTTATTACTTGTTACTTTCTGTCTTAATTTACTCATGGTGAACATTTTGTAATTTATTTTGAATTATCCCTACCTAGTGGATTCTATTTGTGTGGGATGACATGTAGATTACTTCATTACCTCCGTTCATTATTGAGGTTAACGTTACACCACCCTTTTCACTTTTTAATCTATTAATGTTATTGTAAGGACTCATGTATGTTTTACTATTTTATACTATTATTGGTAGCTAGCTCTTTTATTTGTGTTTCCTCTTTATTTTTATTCTATGTGTAGCTAGCCTTGTTCGCCCTTGTATTTATTATTTTTTGTGACCTATTTTTCATTTTTATCTATTTTTACTGATTTTATATCTTATATATACGTAACATGCCTACTGTGTACTAATTTCCTTAGCAATTAGTACCCATACTATACTGCTACATCTTTCCTGGTGCAGATTTATGTATGAGTTATCGCCATTGATATTGTACTTTCTTGCATTGTCCGTGGATTTATCAGAGACGCAGGGTAAGCTCTTGGAGACTGGAGTTCTCTTTCATCTCTTCTTTTGGAGATTCCAACACTTTTATTTATTCATAGACAGTGTATACTTTTGTATGTCTTTTGCACTATTGTACTCTTTTTTTTTTATTGTAGTAGATCTTGTGTTGTGATACTAGATCATGAGATTAGAGTATTTTTGTACATATGTATGAGTTTCTTATTTCTCTCTTTTGACTTCCCTTCATTTTTCTCATTTATTATTTGTCGTATGTGCTTTCATTAGGCGGTGTCTTGTTACATATTATTTTAGGTTGCAGGGTTGGTTTGTCTATAGGTAGGATTTAGGTGACATCATGACCTGAGAAATTACGGCATGATAATTTGGTATCAGAGGTTTAGGTTGACCGATATCATTGGTACAAGAGTAAGTATCTAGTAGAGTCTCACTGATCGGTATGATGATTTATGTATCCTATATTCGAGAGGCTACAGTGGTATTCCTATGAAAATGAATTTCTTCTTGACTCTAAATTGTGCATTTTATCTTTGATGGTTTTATAAAATCTTATTTGTTCATATTCATTGTTCTGTAGATTATCCATTCAAGGTTTTCAGCTAGCAAAGACGAGCGTTCTGTACTAGTAGTTAGGGCCCCAATCAAGGATCGAGGTAATAGTTGACCTCGAAGTTGAGAATATGCTAAAGCTACCCTAATATCCATAGCTCTAGATTTTTCATGGGTCTAGAACCGATTATAGACTAGCAGATGGCAAATTTACCACCGTCGTAACCATAGGCTTAGGATCAGCCTTGAAACTATCTGGATTAATTTCTACGTTTGTTCTCTAAGGTATGGTACTTGATATTTTAATGTTAATAAGGGGTGTTCCATATGTAGGGGTATTACCCGATGCGTGGCGTTATTCTTAAGGTAGGAGTGAGTTCATAATCCTACAGCAGGGTTCCATGTCTGTTTTAGAGTATGTGGCCATATTCTACGAGTTGATTAGATGGATATCTATGATCTTCCCTTATAAGCATGAGAGGGTGCAGAGGTTTGTTGATGGGTTGATCTTTCCACTCTATCTAGCACTAGAGCCTTTGGTAGCTATAGGTCATTCTTCACTTAAGTTGTAGGCCACACGAGATTTATGCAGAGCTTTGTCAGGAGGCGTAAGGAGGTAGTGATAAGAAACCTCACTATGGTATGGTTTTATTAATACTTTTGGGAGGTAAGGATTATCCTATTTGGCCAATTCAGGAAGTACTACAAAGTTTGGGTGAGGTTCAGCATCAGTTTAGTGGATAAAGTTCTGGGCAGATTTTGAGTTGTATTTCTTCTGAAATAGTAGGTTGTAGGTCAGTTCATCTCATTGTGAAGGTCATCATATTCATGTTATACATGTGAGATTGTTGGTCACCAAATATTTCCCACATCACAGGGTAGTTTAGCCATCAGTTGATCTAGTTTAGGGTTCTCTTGGGGCAGTATTTCTACTGATGAGAGGTTGTACCCATAGTAGTGTGGCTACCATAGATGATGATCAGTGTAGTAGGATAGGTGGTCGTGGTGAGTGTCATTCAGGTGATGATCATGGTCAATTTTTTGTTATTCCGGCTGGAGTAGAGGCAAAGGACTCAAATGTTGTTATCTCAGGTCTGATTTTTACTCATTCGCCAGCCAGTCCCATCTTTATGTGGTTTTGGTTCTTTATGATCCTCTACATCTATTATTTATTTTTCTTCTTGTTGAGGTTAACTAGTAAGCCGTTAGTGGTGCTATTATCTATTGGTACCGTAGTAGTTGATCTTTTAGTAGTGAATTTTGATGTTAGATCATGTTAGGTAGTTGTTGATGAGCTTTGTTCTTGGGTTGAGTTATTTATACTAGTTATGATTAGACCAATGTTATTCCAGGCATGGACTAGTTAACCCCCTCATTGTGTAATTTTAATGGTTATTCTAGGACCTTTACCTAATCCATGACAGACGTATCCTCAGTAGCGTGGCAGGATTCTGTTGGGCTTACACTATGTTAGATTCTTTCTTGCCTTCAGGAAAGGAAGTTAGTTTGTCGTTAAACGTTAGGTGTATCTAGCATTATTTTGTGATCCTTGTAGTAATATTCCTTTCCTAATTTGGATCTTATGGTTTGTGAGTTAGTAGATGTTCACCCAAACAACCTACTTGTCCTTCTTTTTTATTTTTGGCTATTTAGTTAGAGCCAGGAAACAGGCCCATTCTCATTTCTCCTTTCCATTGACTTTTTATAATTGTGGTTACTTGAGGTTCATCTTCAGGGTATGGTAAGTGTTTGCGGAGCCTTATAGTATTTATACATATGAGTTCTCCCTTGTAGATTATTTTTTAGTAGTGGATTAAGGGTGTTAATCCTAGAGTTGGCTTTTCTTGGGATACAATGTCCTAGTGGATTTGGGTTGTTCGTCATATGGTCAACTGAGGTATGATTGTCAGTTTAGTTAGTATCTCTAGTTTTTGATTTAGTTGGATTGGATTTTGACTCTAAGGTGCTCTACTTTCCTTATTTCCAACATATTTGAGTAGCGCAGTAGAAGTATGGTTAGTATAGAAGAGTTTGGGTGTGTTATGGTGGAGATAGATCTAGTTCCCTATGTGAGGTCTGTTGGTTAGCATGTTTGGTATCGGTAGCTTATCAAGGTAGACTTATTATGGCTCTGTAATTTATTGATTCGTTCGTGCTAGTATTGATCTATCTTGTTGTGGATCAGGATTTCTCAACATATTGGGGTGCCTTCAGGTTGGTTTTATGGTTTTCTAGCTGCAAAAAAAGAATGGGTTGGCATATGCTTCAAGTAGTTATGAGTACATGGGGGCAATTGAATCGCCTTGGATTTGCAATTAGTAATGATATTATTTGAGCTTCAGAGGGATCTTATGTTTTGGATGGTGTACATTGGGAGAGACCCACTAACCGTCTTAGCCTGTGATTTATCTCTAGTTTAGGAGATTGTGACTCTAGTGAACTGAGTTGGTATTGGCGTTCTTCCTATTCAGAATGATTCTTGACTTCAAGCATTCAGTCCTTCACCCTCAGGTTGGATTAGTCATTGTGTTGGCTTCTAGGAGGATCCTTGCTTACTTTGGGCTCCAGCCATGCTATTAGCAAGGATTCAATAGCGGGATCTGGTGATCAGGTTTGAGATATGGGGATCCATAGAGAGACAACCTTGGTTTCAATTGGAGGGGTGCTTTCATGATCAGGTTTCGTACTTGTATCTCGAGATTCATTCTAAATGAGTTATTATGGATGGTCTGATATAGTTATTTTTTTCTTGTCGGTTTAGGCTTTATTTGAGTTGAAAGAAGTAGTTGGGAATTATACTAGCATGACACTCTAATCATTATGCATCTTTAGGAGCCAATCTACGTGGATTCGAGTTATTATCTATTTGTACAGTGGCAGTATGACTAGCCTCCGGACTTGTTTGGGCAGATTTTCCACTGTTAGATTTGAGGGAGTAATGTATATGTGCGATTGGAGATTAGGTGTCGAGGGTTGAGACTAGCAGGGTCAATGTGGGTTCAGGTGATACTTAAAGGATTCAAGGGTTGTATCTAAGTTCTGTGAGTGGATACTTGGTTCAGTTAATATTGTGGGAGGCCATTATTCCATATATTCCATCTATATTGAGTTCAATTGAGATGTATTGGGGTCTATACTAGATTTCCTAATGGAAGAGGATCACCACAAACTGTATAGCAAGATCGTCATTTTATCCAAAGATTTGATGATTTTAGGTTATCGCCGATTGATTGATTGAGTCTTTTGACTCCTCATATTTAGTTTTCTTTCAGTACATAGTGGGTGGTTATGGTTTGTCTTTGAGAGATAGTTCGATCACAAGTGTCTTTGGTTCCTATTATATCAGGCCTTGATACCTAGTTCACTTAGCAGCTTAGAGTGCATGTTGCAAGTTGTGGTTGAACTTTTTAAGGATTGTGGGATCAGTTTATAGCTTTAACAGAGTTTGTTTAAGGTAAAAATTCACCTGGCTATTTATATTTCTACATTTAAGATATAATAGGTGTCCTACCAAATAATTGGTGATTTTTTGTCCAGGCTACAAATACTGATTATGTTAAGTGTTTTTGTGGATTAGAGTCAGATAATGTAGCATACTTGTGGGCATTCACTTTAGTTTTTCTTTTATCCACATTATGATATTATCTCCAAATGAGCTTCAAGTATGCTAGAAGGAATTAGTTCAGTTTCAATGGTGGTTTTAACCTTTGTGGGGGAGCACTTGATCATTCCATCTTAGAGATGTTAGAGACCTAGGAATTTTTTAGTTTCTTTAAGTAAATGTTTCGTGAAAGTATCCTCCAGCATTGGAAGTTATCTTGGGTGATCGAGCGGGTCATGTGAGGTTTGTATTATCCCATTTTAGAGTTATGATGCCTTCCTCCCTTCCTTTTTATGACTTTCAGGGACAAATATTCTTATTAGTGGATGTTGTAATGAACCTTTATGTCATTTCAGAGTTTACATACTATTCTTGTATCTTAGAACTTTTCTATAAATATCCTAGGTCATTTATGACCTACTGGGACTGAAAGTTTGTCACCCAGTGGTTTGGTTGAATTTTATTCCAGTTTCCTTGTTTTAGAGCTTAACTTAGGAAATCATTAAGTTTATTCAACATTCATAGAAACAAGCTTAGAATTAAATTTTGACAATTTTTTAAGCTCCAGATTGTGGATTTGGTCTAGATGGAGTCTTGATTCGAGTTTGGGAGTTCCACTGTAATTTTATACCATTTGAGGAGATTACTTTTAAATTTAGAGTTAGGAGTTTGACTTTGGTCAGTTTTCAATAATTGAAGCATTGAATTGGAAATTCGACTATGTCATTAGCTCTAAAATATAACTATTGGTTCAGTTTTTAGTCTTGTCGTGCTCATTTTTGGTTCTTCGTTGAATTTTTATGAAAATTTAGGTCAAGGGTTGACTTTAGTTAATTTGTCAAAATAATCCTGGATAGAAATTTCATTTGTGTCTTAGTGTCTAGAATATATTTTTATGCAACTCGTATATTTGGTTTGTGTTTATTCTTTTTGTGGAAATCAATCTGAGGCATCATTAGAAGTCTTGAAATTTGGATTATTTTTGTTGCTGTAGCAGCAATGTTGTTGTACCTCAGGTTATTCTTCACGATCACGAAGATTCTAGTTTCCCCTTTATGCGACCGCGGTATTATTGATACAATCGCGATGTTCTGCCATTGTACTTTATGCAATCATGAGTGTTCCTTACACTATTGCGATGAACGATTTCCCTGAGCCACACGATCGCAATTTCTTCCTTACACGTTTGTGTGGTACTGTTCCTTTGAATATAAAGAGTTGAATCCCAATTTTCAGTTGTTAGTTCCTATTACTTTTCACCCTAAATTGATATTTTCACCATACATTTTTTATGGGTGTATGTGTGTTTGAGCTTGGGAATACTGGGGATCGCTTATAATTATTTTTTCCTTCAATTATTGATAAGTTTTCACTCTAAATTCCTTGAATATGATTCCTAAATTTTCATATTTCACCCAAATTTTTTGTTCTTCACTTTTTGGATTGATTTAAGCTTGTTCTCTACTCCATTTGAGACTAAATTTTGGGGCTACGCGTCCCTTGTATCGAGAGAAATTTGTGGTTATCTTTTGTTTGGACTTTGGGTTGTAATGCCCACAAACCTATTTTTGTTTTGAATCTTGACCAATTTGAATCCTTGCAATATGGGTATCATTTTCTTTCTTTTGACGTGTATATTATTATTTGATAGTTTCGTATTCATTTAGAGCTAATTGGAGCAGTTTGAGTTGAAAACCAGTATTTACAAAGCTTTTCCTTGGATGTCAGGTAGGCTACATCTTTCTGATCTTAAACTAGGTGTATATTTGATGTAATTATATTACTTAGGGTAGGTTTTATAGGTTGGTACCCTTGATCCTTGTTATCTCTTTCAGTCCGATTCTTTTACTTTCGACTTTGATATTTGTGTAGACATTATGATTACCCATTTCTAGCCCTAATTTGGCCTTTTATTTACTATTGAACTTAGTGTGGTCAGTTATTGGGGAATGTCCGTGAGTCTCGAGCATCGTTGTTGCTTATCTCTACTGTAGAGCTTTCCGAAGGTGTAGGTCCGGTAGGATGATAGTCGATTTTTTTATTGTGGTTGTGCACAAGATTATCCCGTAAAATAATTTTTCTGTATTGGTTTCAACTGTTTTAGGGCTAAGGTATTAATGTCATTGATTTAAAAGTTTACACGGCCTTGAAGGACTGTTATCAGATATTAATGGCTAATTCCATTGTAAGATTTGAAATAAATGGGAATTTTGATAATAAATGTTGATAAATGACTTTATTAACTATTTTTAGACCCAGATGTCGATTGGGAACTCGATACTTATATTTTCTACTCATTTTAGTCCAAGCCTCTAACCTGACACCGGATACGGTAATTCTTCTAGAAATTAGAGATTCATCCTGATATCAGATGCTGAGTATAACCCCCACTTTACCTAATTTTAGACCTAAATGAGGTCGGGTACAAATATTGAGACTTGAAACTGAATTATACCTAAAATGAATTTCGGTACATGTATTAGGACACATGAGATAACGATTCTAATTTTGATTGAGGGTTAATATTTGGGCCTTATCAATCCGTACTGTAACCGATGAAGGGGTTTTTATAGAAGAATCCTATGGTTCTCGCCTTCACAAGCCACAAAGTCGGAAGGGGTGCATGCGGTGTTATTAACATACCAAGTATCATTGCATCATATGTTTGTTAATTTTCACATTAGCTTTCTTTGACGAATTCTCCAATATTATGGGAGGTGTCACGACCTGAATTACCGGATCATGATGACACCTATTATACCACCAGTAGGAGAACCAAACCTGTAGTTCGGAGTTGAAGCGGAGGACTACTACATTAAATGCGGGAGTATATCAAAAGTCAAGATAAAAATAATTCTTTACGAAAGTCTTAAATAATAACATAATCTACCCAAAATCCGGTATCAGTGCCAAATGAACTACTAAATACAGAGATGATAAAACTGAAGTAAGTGTAGTATAACTACGTCTCTGAAATACAATGGAGATCAATAAAATAGAAGTTTGAAGAGAAGCAGGAACAAGATGGACGCCAAGCTCACCCTGAATCTCTAGTATGAATAAGATCCGAACGAACAATATCATCATGTTTTCACAACCACTAGTACCACTTGTGTCAAAAAGATATACTCACTGTCATACGATGAAGGTCTCAAGTCCCAGCGTTGTACTCACTACAGGCCGGAGTCGTTCTCAAGTCCCAATATTTATTAGTAAAAAGATACTTTTCCTAGTGCTAGGGTGTGATGCCTGGACTAAAACAAGTGAAAACAGTGTTACCGGGTGATCGATACAATGTCGAGACCAAAGCAGTAAAAGATACTTATATTATTATTAAAGTGTTCTCATTTATTTCTTTATGCTGCTATGAAACCTTATCATCAAATCATCTGCTAGCCATCATGGCTTATAAACCAGGAGGTGATACTACCCATCCCCAATGCACTCTCATCGGAGCCTTAGGCTCGGCCTCTCGCATCATGAATGCACATATCAACAACATATATATATCAATATATTATCATGAATTATCCACCGCCTATGCCTTGCACAAGTATCTCTAATAAAATGCTAAGTCTCGGGCCCCATATCACTCGGGTGCCAAAATATCAATATCAATATGGAACGGACGAATGGTACATGGGTACTATACAGCCTAGCTAACCAACCGAAGGATGCTATATAGTACAGTTATTAAAGCTATAAGCCCAAAAAT
>JBDJHY010258215.1:0-10548 GCA_039654485.1 Withania somnifera
AAAACATAAAATAAAATTAAAAAATCTTCTTTTAACTTACTTGCGGTAAATGACGGTGAGTTTACCGCGATTACGTAAGTTAGTGCTCCGACCCGAGACAGCCATGCGGCCAAATGCAGATCCGCTAAGGTCGAAGTGGACTAGACCTTTGGTTAGGGCCGGAGATTCATCGGTAATAATAACGGTCACAGCTCGTTTTGAGCAAATTGATTTGTCCAAGCATTTTACTTTATAGCACGCGCCACAACCTTCACCACTTTTGAATAAGGCTGAACTCACGGCCCCGACTCGAGCCTTGTACGGCTTCACATCCACCATCGTCCCGTACCCGCATGCACCACCTACATTAAATTAAAATTTCATTATTATTACTACCAAAGTAGCTTGTACAATGTGTTGGGGTGGGTAAAAGTCCCACATTGATTGGAGAACGGACTGACAATTTGTTTATATGGAGTTGAAGAATCCTCCTCTCATGAGCTAGGTTGAGTTAAGCTCAGGTGCCATATCTTTATATGGTATCAGAGCCAGGTCCATTCGCGTTTAGACTCTCGATTCCACGCTATATTTGGGCCTGGACGTGAAAGGGTGGGACAAGGCTTGTAACTTTGTATTATATGAATTTGGACAATCCTCCCTCGTCAACTAATTTTTAAGGTTGAGTTAGATACATGTACCGTATTTTTACCCAATGCAGTCGTTTGATAAAATCTGAAGTTAATAAATAGTAATATAATATAGACTTAGAGAGGATTCAACCGTTCAATGATTTAATTGAACTCTTTAACTTTAAATTTTAAACTCACCTACTTATATAGCGAGCAATTCTTATTCAAGGAGTGTCAGATGAAATATATATATATATATATATATATTTATTTATTTTTAAATTTTAATTTTTATAAATTAAAAATTTTGACTTGGCCATTATTATATATAATGAGTTATTCAATAATTTTCCCGTTGGCCTATTTCTCTGACACTATGCATTACCTGGATAGCACGTTCTAAAGCATTTAATATCATAAAAATTCATCAGTAATTAACTTCTTTCAACTATCTATCTACTACCTTCCTCCCCTTTTATGGGTTGTATTTTGAGTTTTAAAGATTCTGATAAATTTATTTTTTATTATAATTTTTTTATATATATTTTAAAATATTAATTATTATAATTTATAATATTATTTGTAATTTTTAAATATATAAAATTTATTTTAAAAAAACATAAAGATCGCATGTCAAAATTTATGGTAAAGACTCTCAAAAAGCGAAATGCGAAATATAAATTGATACTGCGGCAATAGCATTTTCTAAAACCATTCAAAATATAAAGAAGTTCGTATTTCTTATATATATAATATAATTTTTCTAACTGAAGAGTCAGCCTTACGTCCTTGATATATATGTATATATATATATAATACTCGAAAACTTACCATCACTACCATCACCATTAGGACTACCATACCAAGTGGCCGAAGCAGTGTGCCAATGTGGGTTCACAGCACGTCGGAGAGGGCCAGCTGAAGCGACAATGTCGACAGCAACCACGAAAAAAACGAGAACCATTGACACAACATAAGTAGTATTAGAATCCATAATGTTGTACATAAATTGTGGAAATATAGTACTACTTCCTCAGTTTCTCTCTGCGTTTGCGGAGAAACCAAGGTAGTAGTAAAGGAAGAGAGGGTTAAGAAGTTAGAACTAACTATAAGAAGAAGAAGTAGAAGAGGATATCTTTGTGAAGTATGTATATAATTTGCTATTTTTATAAGGTAGGAATATAAAAATTACTGGAACTATTTTTTATAAGGGTCCAATGTGAAGTGCTCCATGGGTGGATGGAACTCATTATTATTATCGAGTTCATCTAAAATTTATATGTAGAAGAAATACATTGAGAATATAACAAAATATTAATTCATATATTAAAATAAATATAGCGAATTTAATATTAACTTTATTAAAATCAAATTATGAATTTGTATGTGACGTAATTATATATTGGAATGATTTTTTATTGATGATTGTACCACTAGGAACTTTATATTATAATGGGGGCCAGCGACAGTTAAGGCGTTAGAACAGCAAGCAAAGTATAGTTGTTTGTCAGTTTGAGGGGTCAGTTTGGTTGTGGCTTTAGTTATAACTATTGTGATGCACTAAGTATCATACAACAAATATTAATAGTAAAGTTTTAAGGGCTCTTATCATAGAAAGGATAATGGATAATTAATTTCCGGACGAGTTTTTTTTCATATTTGATTGGGATAACTCATCTCGAGATTAATTATCTAGGAATTGTAATGTTATTTTATTCTATTTTAGGGGTGAGTTAGTTAATTTCGAAATAATTAATCTCGAGATAATCTGTTTCCCAATTAAGCAACTCCTAAGTGTTTTTGTCCGTTTATGGGCCGAGTTACGACATTTACCCGTAGCGTTGAAGCTAATAAACAGTTAACAGTCTTTGTATTCAGCGATAGTAAATACTTTGATAATATGCGTGACAAACAGATACTTTGAATCTCTAACCTATAAATCATGGTAATGAGCTATTGTGAAATTTAGATTTAAGGGCATATCATTGGGTGTGTGAATAAAATTTCACATTGATAGCTTAAAAAGAAAAAACTAGTTACTTATAAGGCAATGATGGACGAACGTCTTAGTGTGTGTACGACCTGAATTTCTTGATTCACGACGTCTAGCATTTGCACTTTAGATCTTATGACTTAATATGTAGGCGGTGAAATCACCAACTTTCTTGATATAATCCTTTTTTTATTGCGGAATTATACTGAATATGTTATTATTATTTGTTGTACCGAATGTGGTATATAAGATACTCGCGTAGTGTTTAGGGCATATTGGTCATTTGATAAAAAGAACGGAGTATTCTACCGTTACTAATTCTTGTTTGTTTATTTATTGGGTTGGTGGTTTGGGGTTTTCTCCTCAAGTGTGTGTGTGTGTGTATATTTAAAAATTATAATTGGAATCCCTTTTTGGTTTCATCTAAAAAACAAACAAGAACGTAAGAATTTTTTATTTTTTCAATATTTGGATCCAGTAATTTTCTTCTGTTTTCTTTGAAGTACATGTTTAATTAATTTTTATATGTAAACAAGATAAATTATTTATTGGATTTCTTTAATTTACGATTTCTTTATTCTTAATTGGAAGTTTCAAGTTCAATTATGTTTATTGGAATTAGAAGCGCCAAATTTAATTAGGTTTAACTCCATTATGGATATCGAACATCGCACAAATGAGAAACCAAAAAAGCTAGCCAAAAGAAAAAATGGAATAATTGATGACGAAATCAACATTGCAACACCTTTATAATTATCTAATTTCCAAAGTACATTTGTGTGAGGGACGAGGGCGTTGAATAGGTAAGTTCGATTTTACTACAACAATATAACAAGTATATTTTAAAACGTGGGTAGTAATAGGTAATTGTACGCAGTTCATATCACTACCTTATATGTGAGATTGAAAAACTATTTCTGATAGACATCGGCTCAGGATATAATTTCGATTTTATGCAATTAAAATTAAACAATAGTATATCATAACTCAATTAGCTAAAATTTATTTCTAGAATACAAAGTTAATTAAAATATCTCTAATAGCGCAAGCCAATTTATTTACAAGAATTTCCATGGGTTGTCTGTGCCTCACTAGATCTATTTCGTTCAAACCTCATTACTTTCATAAATAGCCTCCTGATCTATCTTCACGAGGTAGGAACTAGTAAGGTTTGCATACATTTTATTTTTATCAAACTCCACTCGATGAGATTACGCCGAATATATAACTTTTTATATTAGATAAAAAATATATATTTATACAATAGATAATTACTAATAGTAATTTTTGAACACATGTGAAATGACAGACAAAGAATCCACAAACTTCTCATTATAACATGATTTTATCAAGTCTCAAAAGTTTAATTTAGTTGACTTTTAGAATATTATTGTCTTTATTATATGTTATTGTCATTTTCACGTTCTATCTTTCACTTTAGGCATCTCTTTTAGAGGAAGAACTTTATGCTCATGTGATGGACACCTCTATTATTCTGTTATGTTATATGTAAGGATTCTGTTCTTCATGACTTTGGAGTCTTGGACAACCCATCTTTGTATAAAGTCATAAAAAGAAAAATTATATGTATAGTTTTATTTAATAGACGAATGAAAACACACGTAAAAGAAGTTTTAAAATTTGAAAAAAAAAAAAAGTAATGTCTTATAGGAAAATTTTATGGGAGTGGAGGTGTTCGAGTGTTTAAATGAAATAGTCTAACAAGTTAAAGCGTTGATTATGTATTAAGCCTGAAACTTTTGATACTACATTAATGACCAATGGATGACACATAGTGAGATAGACATGATTCTTATATCGTAAATAATTAAAGGTATCGAGTTTGAGTTTTTTATATGAAAACAAAAAAGTCCTTATGGGAGAGTATTTCCTTCTTTAGATGAGTCTTATATGTGACATTGAATCGAAATCAGATGAGATCCTTATATAAATGCCGGACACCAAATGAGAAATGAAAAGTACTATATTTAATTTCCTCATATATACAATATTGTTAGTAGTAATTAGTAAATGGAACTCATTGTTGATTTGATCATTTATTTTAATTTATAGCAAAATCAAATAAATTTTTATATCATTCACTTTATTAATTTGTTTAAATCAGAGGCAGACTCATGATTTGACAGTAACCACGGCATGCACTAAAGGTTCATTTGTGCACTTTGTATCAGTCAATATTGTAGTCATCCAATATTTGTAAATGAGGGTGCCAAAAAAAATAATTCAATCTTATATTTACGATATACACACATACATATATACATATATTTCAATGTTACTAGGGGGGACATGATCCCCCTACTCTAAGGATAGGTCCGTTTTTGATTTAAACTAAGTGGATAGTTTTGCTTGACCTTGAGTATCACGTACGTACGATTCAAGCGCCAAAACACAAAAAGGGTTAGGAGCACAAACATGCCACAGGAATATGAGACAGATATCATATAAATTAAAACAGAAAGAATTCCGAGATAGTAAAGTAGGGTGTGGCTTCAACCTTCAAGTCTAAGAATTATTACATTATGGTTGAGGCAAAAACATGCCTCGTGCGTTCCTTATCTATCCAACAAATGGATCATCAATCACACACTCAAAACTTCATGATTATTTTAGGCAAAAACATGTCCAACTTTCACCATATGATCAATCATTGACATGAAAATAATGAGTTTATAATATATATGAATTTAGCGTTTTTGACATAACATTATAGAAATCAAATATATATAAGAGAATTATTAAAATTTTAATAAATAATAAATTTTTATTATTTAAATTATGTTTAAGATCAACCTCTGATGGTTAATTTTCACTTAAGAATTTTATTTATGTAATAAAATTGATCTTCGGAGATTGATTTGTTTTTAAGATATTAAAATTTGGGAAAGTGCAAATTAACTTTCACTGGCCAATCTGTTTATTTTATATTTTATAAAATACCAAATTCCAGAGGTCAGTTTTTGAAAAAAATCACAAAAGAAAAGAATGATTTTGATGATCAGTAAAAATAAAAAAACTCAAAGTCTTAAACCAACAAGCACCAATTCATCAGGAATATTATGAGTTGGGCTCAAGATAATTTATAATTGGGTATAATCTCAACCCGCTTAGTCACAACTCATTTTAAAAAGATCTTCAACTTAGCTCAACTCTATTTCAATTTCAACCCGTTTTTTTATTTTCTTTCAACTCAATTTCACTTTCACTTTCAATTTCAACTTAGCCCAACTAAGTCAAAATAAAGAGATTCTTTTTTAAAAATAAATACTTTCTTTCTTACCCTGCCTCGATTCCCACCCCCTCCCCCCTCCCCCCTCTCCCCTCCCCCAGCCCAGACCTTAACCCCTCCTCCTTTTAATTTTTCAAAGGTTTTTAAAAGAAATTATTTTTTCTTTTACCCCACCTCCACCCCCTACACCGACCTCTGCCCACTCCCAAGAAAAAGTTATATATTTTTTATTTTGTTTATTTTGTTTAAATTTAATATTTTTTAAAATTATGCAGATTAAATTGGACGGGTCATGATCCCATTCACTTTATTTTAGCCCATTTAAGGCCAACTCATTTTAGCCCAAAGTAAATTCTGGCGGGTCATGACTCGACACAAATTTTGATTCAACCCATTTAATATCTTCAATTTCAGCTCAACCGACGATTTAACACCCCTAATTTTTTATACCGACTAGTACGGACCACTTCCACTTTGAGGTCGGTTTATTATCGACATTATGCAAAAATCAATTTTCGAAAGTCGATTTTGACCTTTTTAAAATAGTGTTTTAACTTCATAATCTCAATACCTAAAGAGTTCTGTTAAAACAATTTTTTTTTTAAAAAAAAGTTAAAACTCATCAAATTAAAATTATAAATCACCATATTATTTTCTTAATTATTAGCTACTTAGTTGAATCCACTTAATCAGAAAATCATATTTAAATAAACCATCTCAACATTCCAAGGAATATAATTATTATGCACTTCTAATATTTCTAAGGTGTTCTATCCAATTTAGACTTTTTAAAATAAAATAAAATAATTTATGTACCTAGTAAACGAGTATTGGAAGCTTAGTAAATTAATATATTGGAAGCTATGACGTATGGGTTAATTAATTAAATCGTGTACAGCTAAAGATTATGTTGTTTACTATAAATTTATTTGGATACTCTTAATTTCATCAACTCCATAAAGCTAAGGTATTCTGTTAGTTATATAAAGTTAAAAAATATTCAAAAAAGTTAAAGATTTTTTGTTATAATGGTCTAACGATCAATAGCGAAGTCAGGGTTGTAAAAAAAAAGAAGTTAAAATCGGAAAATATAAACATATAAACTAGATAGCTGAAGGAAGCTTGATATTTTACACACACACATGATCCGCCACCATCAGTGATCGATATATTTGTTAGAGCACAAAAATTGACGAATCGGCCGAACTCAGTACTTTGATTAAATTTTATGTGGTTAATTTATCTACTTAATGGATGCTTAAAAACACGGGGAGACACTTTTACTGAATATGAGTCAAATGTGTCGAATAGAAACACTTTTTATCATGTATTCATATATTTAACCAAAATATATTATAATTCAAGTGTTTAAATAAAATTTACTGATAAATTTAAAAGTTGTCAATGTATTCATACTTCAAATTTTATTAAAGGATAAGTTCATACATATATAAAAGCAATTAAATTATAACAAATATAGCCATGTCCGTTTTACAAAAAAATATAACTCAAAACTGTACCAGCGACAAAATAAACCACAACAAAAACGGTTGCATGTATATGTATATAAATAGCAATGTAATGTAACGATATTATATAAATAATGTGTAATTATGTATCAAAGACATATATATAGTGGCGGAGTCAGAATTGTGTTCAAAATATGAAGAAGTGAACACACGAACTTGCCAAAGAACGTTTGACATTACTATATATGTATAAAAAGTAATTTTAACTATATATAAATAATATAATTTTCGATTGAAAAATCGGATGAACCCCTGATATTTTGCTAGATCTGCCCCTGCCCACAATACAGGAATACGATAGAGCCAACAACATTGTGGGCAAAGCTGGCTAGGTATCTGCCTTTCTACTGCAGTTGAAGCTTGCAGAAAGGGTAATTAGACATGCTAGCAGTTATCTTGAGAACATTATCACATTGTCATTTATCGATGTCGTTTAAGTTTGAAGATCAAATGGAAAAAAAAAATCTATGATGGTGGGAGAAATATAAATTAGTTGTTGTTCTACTCAACAATTAAGTTAAATATATTTGCCTGCCAGATTAGATTAGTTGATAGTTTGTTGTTGATCAATCTTTTCTGGTTGTTAATCTTGAATCTGAAATTGAACATCTTTTCTATTTGTCCATCTGCAACACTCTTTTTGACTCCCTAGCTAGGAAGGTAGTTGAACTTTTCTTTTCTAACCATTTAGTATTTGAAGTTTATTGGTTCTAATTAATCTAGATTCACGTTGGATAGACTTATTCCTCAATAGTTTAACTCATATATATTCTTACCATTCAATAGTTAATTCAAACATGCCTTTAATTTAGCCAATATAATTACTCCTACACTACTATTTTCTTTTATTATGATTCGTACCACTTGTTTTTCCATCGCGATACATGCTGCAAGTGGAGTTGTGATACATTGCAGATACGATACATTGTGTAGTCGCAATACATGATATCATATGCATGATTTGATACGCAATACATTGTGTAGTCACAAGACACCGTAGACAAGTAATGATGCGAGCCGACCCAAACCCACGCATGCTAAATCAAGCCTTAAAGGTCTAATCAAGAGGGCACTAGATAATGAGGGCAGTACATCATATTCATGATGTTTGAAGTGCTTCAAGCAGTTTCAAGTGCAAGTTTCCAAGCTATGCACTACATGCTTGAGAAGATAAGGTCCTTGCAGATCATTAAAGCTCCATCGATAAAGGCCCACAAGTTATGGAAGATAGCTTGGAGCACAAAAGGTAAGGACTCAAATAGTATCTTGTCAACTCAAAGATGGTTCTCCTCAAACATCAAATGGAAGCCAAGTCTTGGAGTCCACTGTTCGGGAGAAAGACATAGCAAGCCGTCCACTTGAAAACCTATTGCTTAGTGAGGACAACCTAAGAAGAGGAGGGGATGACTCGACCTATAGGCGGACGGCTTGTCCAAGACCACATCAAGAGTAGATCGCCCAATTTGGGTCTCAATTGTAGTGTCTTTCAAGGGTCACCTTTGGGCCCATTATGTAGTAGTTAGTGTAGGCTATAAATAGCTAATTAGGGTTTCATTTTACACTTAGTTTTTGATGTTTAATAATGATTATGAGTGTTCTTCTGGTAGAGACTTGAAAGCTTTTCGGTAAATCTTGTCATTGAACTTTGTGAGAAACGGGGATTGCAAGGATATTGAATTTCCTTGAGGTGTTCGTAAGAACATGGTGCTTTAGTGTTAGTTCCAAGGAGGTTTTTAGGTTTAATATATCTTTTGTTTTCCTTGTGTTCCTTATTTGTGTCTCATTATTTATCTATCTTTTGATTTGTTGCTTGTTTTGTGTTCGTAATAGGAGGTTTTAACTACTCGTTGTCTAGGATTTCCTATTGATTCAACACTTGCTACAAATCCTCTATCATTTATCTTTTAATTTTTGCATTTTCTTTCACTGTTGCATCGGATATTGCATCAAATAACCTTCTAGATACATATGGATACATGTTAAATCATTTATAGAGTATAAAAAAATATTGATTTTGACATGATATTTGGTATCTATCATGTCAACCTCCCATCCACCTCCCCCCCCCCCTAAAAAAATAATAAAAAAAAAAGAGTTGTTCAATTTTTTTATATTTTGGAGTAGCCGTTAGAAAGAACTGTATTTTTGAATTATTTTGCTAGTTGAAAGGCATTTTAAGCCAGAAACTTCAGGGAAAAGGCACTTTTAGCCAAAAATGCAATGGCGAATAAAATTGATCCATTTTGAATAGTTGAAGGTATATTTAGCCTTTTTTTGTTATATTTGTATTTAGTTCAATGCATTAACGTGATCACATTCATATGGAAGTTAGCAAGCTATTGCATAGAAGAGAGTTTATTCAGTATACACCCAAAAGACTTTCTTAAGAATTTCTCAAAAAAAAAAAGTAAAATTGAGATTATTCAATGGTCTCACTAAATTAGCTATAGGTCACTATCAACTTAGTCTCAACACATTGATTACTTTATTAGGCTTTGGAAAATCTTTCAAATGCTCCAAATCGAAAATATACATATGAAAAATCGTTATGTATAACCTCATATATATCGGCAAGCTGACATGAATATCTCCCTAAGAAAAGAAAGAAAAAGAGAAAATAATAGTAAAAAAAGATCCTTAAGGATGATTGAGTCGATATAGCAAGTGATATCATATAAAAAAGATTAGAAATCGATTCCCTGCAAGCTCTTTTTAATTGAACTTGTTACGTTGAACTTGCCTAATGCGATTTGTATATTATCTGTGTAATCTGTGAGCCATCATATTGAAGGGAATCTATCTATTGCACACCTATGAATAGCAATTGCAGAGTTTTCTGCAATGGCCCTCAAGAATATTTTCTTGATTTTTGCAATATCTCTATGTTTAGAGCATCTTGGTAGCTGCACCAAGTCATTTATGACTTGCTGTAACTGATAGTTCGTTTTCCTGACAGTTTTATAGCTTGTCTCCCTCATATTTATAGCTTCCTCGGGTCTTACTCAGCCTATGACCTCGAATCTCCCATTCGTCGATTTCATTGAGTCCAAAATATCAATTACATGAAGATTTCATATATGGATTGTCAAAATCGAACTTCGTTTTTATTTCAAGCCTCAATTTTTTAAATTAAGGATGACTGGGCACCAAAGGGCCATGATCGCGTGG
>JBDJHY010258235.1:0-20060 GCA_039654485.1 Withania somnifera
TTTTGTGATTTCAGAGGCATTGGGGGAAGGTAAAAGTCAAGTTTGATTAGAATCCTTCAATTTTAAGTCGGGTTGAGGTTCTTGACTCTTCTATAAAGTGTCTTAGGTGTTAATATATTAGTTTATTGTAATCAAAAGTAATGGGAAGTATTTATGGTCTGTCCTTGTGGTTGAAATTATGAGTGTTCATACCAACCCTAACTCTCCAACTACATGCCAACAAAATCCTCGTATCGTGCCATACCAATGCTAGAAAATATATATTATTATAAGAAAATTCAAAAAGTGATAAGTGAAATCTAGCACACATGCTCATAACATGTCCTCGTGCACTTACATCATTCATCTAGCTTGATCATCTATATGACGACAGAAATTTTTCCTAAGATTAACCTAATTCCAAAGACCCCTTTAAAAATATCTACAAAAATATGTAGTAAAATGTGCCCTAAGTCTAAAATAATTGATACTAGGACATCATGAAGTCCAACTATCTATTTAAGGTATATCCTAACATAATCTTCTGCTATGAATGTGGCTTAGAATGGAAGGAAATGGGCTGACTTTGTTAGCCTATAAATAATCTCCTAAGTCGAGTTGAACTTATTTTGCAATCATGGTCAACCTTTAACTAAATCCATATTTACTGCATTCCACTTCCACATTGGAATAGGTATCCCTTGAGTCATTCCACTAGGTTTTTGGTGATCTACTTTAACTTGCTGATAATTAGGGCACTGCGCTACAAACTCAAAGATATCCTTTTTAATGCTCGACCACCAATAAATCTCCTTAATATCTAGATGAATATAATATTGAGAATGGTATGCCTCTACCATAAACTATTATCACAACCCTGAAACAATTGGAACACGTGATCAACTTAAAATATTTTGGGATCCATCTCTTGTTATGTCAAAGGATAAAGACTCTTTCTACTACACCTTGCTTCTAAGTTGATGTAATTTAGATCCTCATACTATCGTGCCTTTATTTCCATAATAAGGGATGATACAAATGTATCCTGAAATATGGCCCCATCATTATTAGAGTCTAATAATCTAACCTTTAAATTTAATAGTTGATGGATCTCATGAGATATCTCCCAAATATGATAGATTACCCATAAACGTACATTCGAGTCCATTATTGAGATTCCCTGGATGATATAAGATATCCACATCATAGTCATTCAACAAATAAAGTCATCAAAACCACAACATGGTAAAATCTTTCTATTTAGAAATATCTTGGAGGCTCTTATGATCCATATAAATATCTATACAAGCACCTTATGAGTAATATATCAAAATATTCAAAGAATTAATAACAACAACAAACTATAAATCATGTGTTGGGTAATTCTTCTCAGGCCTCTTTACTTCCGTGATGCATAAGAAATTACATTAACATGATGCATTAGAACACAACCCAAAGTGATACCTAAAGCATCACAGTGAACTGCATAGCCTTCTAACCCTCTAACAAGGCTAGAACTAGTGTTGATGTCATCTTGTCATTTAGATCTTGGAAACTCTACTCATAAGACTTGTTCCATTAGAACTTGGCTACTTTCTAAGTTAGATTTGTTAAAAGTACTGAGAGAGAGAATCCTTCCACAAATCTCATAAATCTCATATAGTAACCGGATAACCCATGGAAAATGCAAACCTTTGTCAGGTTCATGGTTTTAGGATAATTTTTTATCGTCTCAATCTTCTATAAGTCGATTTGAATACGAGAATCTAAAATAATATGGCCTAAGAAGGCCACAGAATGCAACCAAAACTCACACTTTGATAGTTTAGCATACACTTTCTAATCTCAAAGTAATTGAAGTACTGCACGAAGATAATATTTATGCTCGACCTCATATATTGAGTATATTAGAATATCATAACTAAATACAATAAAAAAATTTCCAAGAACAACCTAAATATGCTATTAATTAGGTCCATAAATACTTCTGGTTATTTTTTCAACCTTAAGGACATCACAAGAAACTCAAAATGACCATATCATGTTTTGAAGGTTGTCTTCGGGATATCACTATCCCAAACTCATTCCTGATGGTACCCAAACTTCCGATTAATCTTTAAGACATATCAAGCACCTTGTAGCTATTAAAATAAATCATTAATCCTCAATAGTAGATATTTTTTCTTTATATCCACCTTATTCAGTTGTCAATAGTCTATACACATTCTAAATTAATTGTCTTTATTTCGTACAAACATCACAAGTGCATCCATGGTGATGAAGTAGGCCTTATGAATCCCTTATCTAATAAGTTTTTCAACTACTCATTCACTTCTGTTGGTGCCCTTTTATATAGTGGAGTTGATATTTTTTGCACATCTAGTAATGTATCAATAGGAAAATCAATCTCCCATTTTGGAAAAATGCAAGGGAACTCATTTGGAAGGACATTTGTAAACTCATTAACCACTAGAATTGAGTATATTGTCGAGAGTTCACTTCTATCTCCTAAATGTTGCTGATATAATATATACAACCTTCAGAAATCAACTTCCTGCCTATAATGAACATACCCTTTGGAGTCACAACATTAACCATCCACTCCTAAACTACCTCACTAGGAAAAAGGAATCTAACAGTCTTTACTCATCGTCAACATTGGCATAACAAATGAAAAATAAATATATGACCATAATTACACAAACATCAAGCATCTCAAGCTTTATCAGGGTCTACAAAGGTCAGATGACCAACTATATCTATCATACTACCTCTATAAACCGTTATGGCAAAAATAAATTAATGAATTATGGTAAACACAAAAAAGGCTTTTTGTAATAACGCTGGTACTATTAATAACTGTAAAAAAAATTTATGATATTGTCGATCTTGAATCTATCAATGCATAAAATAGTGAGAGAAAACATTTAATATACCTATCATAACAGGGAAGAAAATGAGTCATGTCGACCTATTAATACAAAAGTGTGACCTTTGCCAATACCAGAATAAGATGCTTCCCCACAGCCTTAACCCTTAAAATCTATGGTCCCCTGTCTATAGGGTGTACTAAAGAAGATGACCGTACTACTGGTGACCCGCTTTATCCTGAACCTTGCTCGTACCTAAATGGATTATATCTCTACATATGGCCTTCATTTCCACAAGAATAACATGCTATAGAGCTTTGATCGAATCTCTCAGTATATGATCTACTGTACGTGTCATAGTAAGGAATAAATAGTCTAGGCTGATATAAGGCCTTATACAACATGATCTTATAGGATGTGAGATTTCCTTAGTCTTGACTATCCCTAGAAATCATACTTTCTACTCTAGCATGGCTTTGGTAGAGGTATAGGTGTCGTACCATAATATCTAGGTCTAGGACCGTATTAAAAGTCTTATTCAACATGGAAAGGCCAGGATCACCTTTATTTTTGACTCTCAACTTGCTTTTCCCTAGAACATCGATGTATAAAACCCTCCAAATTATTGACAAGTTCTTGTATACAAGAGATATCCATATCTTATTCCATTTTACCTAACAATCATAATATCATGGAAAAGATTCAAGAACTGATCGACTTTAGTATCAAAGATATCGAAAAGTAGATAACAATTTAGAAAGGCCTTTCTGAAATGATCCCAAGTGGATAGGGGTACATTTTTCCCTATGGACCCCTTCTAACCCTTATATCATAGTACAACTGTATCTTTAAGCTTAAATGCTACAAATTCAATAGACTTTGTAGTGGAAGAATGTATATCTAATGAAATCCAACACATATGATCAATAAAGTGTTTAGGATCCTCTTTGTAGTTTGTCCTTGTATGCTGGAGATGATCCAGAGAAAGAAATTTCAAACCCTCGAACATCTAGTCCCTTTAGTATGTGTGAACTGTATATTTGCACCAATTTTTGGCATTGAGTGGTTGTTATTTGAGCTATTATATAAATTACGCTTCTAAACTCCTGATTTGTAGGGATAGAAGCAACTGGAGGTGATGGTAGTGTTTTTGTAGGTATTGGTGGTGTTGATGGAGGTTCAATAGATCTTGGGGCCTTCATACGTGAAGCTAAAACTGGGGAGGAATGTGAAGATACCTTCCTACTTGCTCAGACTAAATTGCCCCGATAGTGGTACACTGCTAGTACCGATACCTACAAATGCACCAAGATTCTGCCCAGTTGCTGTCTAGTGAGTCTTTAGAATATTTACCTACACAAACTTAACAACAATCGTACATCAAACAACATAAGCCCTATGACTCATCTCTATAGCATGATTTGAGAGGAAGAAGGGCAACTTTACAAAAAAATGTTTGTAGTTTCCTGTTTATAAATTGTGGTTCGCCACACACTTAGAAACAAGAATCTACTAGACACGGTTTGCAGACAGCCTAGGATATGATATTTCTCAGATACAAATTTTGTAATTCTCAAAACTCCAGGATGCAACTAGCACCTAATGCCCAAACATATGCTTGAGCCTATCCTAATGAACCATATGACAATGGCGCATAAGTGATACATCAAATCAAGAAAAAGAAACAAAATATCTTTGCTCAAATAAAAGACTTCGTTTAGTAAGACCCCCATCGACAACTCAAAAAGAATACAGCCACACCAACAGTTCATATAAAACAAGAAACACAACATATAAATTCTTTTTGGGCTGTCAAGGTCGCCATGATATGTACGAACGGATAGGCGCTATGCAGGATATCAAAGCCACCATGATATTTGTACAAAAGTTATAACTAAGATAATAATATAAGATAGAAAACATAAGCCACCAAACACTTAGAAGATACATCAACGCTCAGTTGTCAATAAGATACAACTAAATAATATACAAGGCCAAAACAGGTCACAAACGTATCCACACAACACAACAAACTAGTCTGCAAGCCTCTATGAATACACTACTTAGAAGGACAATAACCTAACCTATCCAAAATCTATAAACAAAAAAATGGGTAAATCTCCAATAACCAAACTAATCTTGGGAAAATAGGAGGTAAAAAATTTGTTGAAACTTGAATATACTATTCAGTGGGCCTGGTTGGCCGTGGATCAGAGCCCACAGGGCATACTGTAGCACCCATAGGAGGTGTTATTAAAGAATGACATACCAAGTATGTAAGGTAGATTGAAAGTTGAGACTGAAACTGAAGTACGAGAACTCAATAAAGAGGGTAGGGGTAAAATAGAAATGTAAAATCTACCTTCCTATAATACATAAATATATAAACACATAGTGCATTATAACTCGACTGGCCCTCATAATCCTCATAGGTACTAACTGTACACCATTTATATAAGTTCTAACAAACAATCATTACCCAGAAATAATTTTGAACTAGATGGGATGAGTAAGTAGGAATTATGAATCAATATATCTCATATCCTCTATAGTGCAATATCATTGCTCCCCAAAAGTACAACTTTATTATATGCATGGTCTTTTGGCTGTGTCTAGTAGATATTAAAGTGCAGACACTATATCATGCTTTATATATGTTTATGAGTCGAGCAACAGTAATATACATGCCATATTAACCTTGGGAATTTAGGTCCATGCTAGAAAGAAAAAAAATATGTAACATACCTTCTACATATCCTTCAAAGGTGTGGATATGAGGTTCAACTAACAAATCTTACGACAAATACTTCGAGAATCATCAAGGCTACAAAAATGAGCCATAACCAAATCATAATGCATTAAGGTTTTAATTACAACTAACTCACTTTAATTCATCAACTACATCATTTTTAACCAAACCAAAGCTTATAAATAACAAGAACCTATTAATATCTCATTGGAGTGACAAGCTTCTGAGGTAATATAACTAGGCATACTACACGTCATTCAATTTAATAACTAATGTACACAACTTTAAAGGGAGAATACAAATCCCCATTACCTAAAATACCTTAAACATATCATTTTTCAATAATAATAATGCAACTAAACAAGACAAAGAGGATGTTTGATGCCATATTATCTAAACATCATTTTTTTGGCTCAAAAATCAATACTAGTGATACTAGAACATGGAATTATGAGGCAGGATAGGAGGAAGATTACCTTCACAAAATTCTTCAAAATATCCAGCTAAATAATCTACTTACAAACCCATTATAGCTACCATGTTTGAACTTTGCCAAGATATAAATACTATAATTCTTAATGATACCAGCGATGTTTGAAATTGGGGCTAGTTAAAAGTCACTAAAAGAAGATGAAATCGTACCTTAGAATATTAGAATCCTAATTACCTCACTCAAATTCTCTATAGTGAATGAGATTTCTATTTTACTAATGAAAAACGAGTCAAATCATCTCTTTATAGTACGTTCGACCCGACTCGATTTGTACCCAACCCTGTTTGAACAACTTATAGTAAAATGGTATTAATTTTGTGATTTGATAGAATTTTGACAAATTGTTTTGTGAGTTACAAACTAGAATAATATGAATTTTATTTGATACACTATGGGCCTTATAACTATATATATGTTTTGAGAAATTCGCATTTTAAGTAAGACCAATAATAAGATTTCATAATAACTTTACTATTATAAACCACTCAATTGGGATTATTGTTTCAACCACACTTCAGCATATAAACCTTTCCTTATGATTATAAATGACATAATAAAAATATTCATCGGTATAGTCATATATTTAAAATTATTCTCCTAACACCTTATTGGCGATTTATGTGCAATGTAATTTATCAACTTGCTGATTGTAAACTCGTTACTTTAGAGGTTAGGAATTTATACAGTGCTAAATGATGTATCTTGGACATATCATATCTATGAACGCTAGTCCATATCTACCAAGGAATGAAATCTCATCCCATACTCTCAAACACTCCAGTTGGGGAGCTTCAGAAACTTATCTAGTCAAGCATACCAAATATATCATGGATAATGATATAGAAGGCTTATTTGAGGTTGTCCTTAGTGAGTAAAGGTGAATTTATCATAGCTCTCACACCACAATATCATTAGATCATACACTCAAAATTGCTCTAACTCAACTGATTTAATTGCTAAGGAATACATGAATCTGAAGATCACATGAAGCTAATAGAAAAAGTAAAAGTTTTTATCTATGATCTATCTCAATAAAGAATAGAGGACTCAAAGGAAAAAAAAATCATGAACCCTCAAACTTTTGGGCCCTTCAATAGGTCTGGCAGCATCTTTTCCATTGGCTATCACTGTATGGAAACTAAATTTGGCAAAATAATTATTCTTAAAAAACCCTAATTAGATTGAATAGGCAGATCTAAAGGTTAAACTAGACATGCAGATAGGGGTTCTATAGCCATTAGAATGTAACTAGCCTCATGGTATTTTAGGATTTTTTTGTAAAATAATAATTTTACCCTTTCTGGTAGTGGTCTTGTATCATATTTTATATATATATGTGGTTTGATTCAGAACTAGAGAGAAAATGTATGAGTTTTAACAAAAAATGATTTTGAAGGTTTTTAAGATGAAATAGTTAACTTTAGTCAGCATTTTAGAGTTACAAGTCTCATAAGGGAATTTTGTCAATTTAATCAAATCTAGAATATTGTTTTGGTCTAAGAAGTCCTTCATTTTTAGTTAGAGGATTTTATGGAAAATTTAGATCATTAGATGAGATACAATGGGTGTGAAGTTTTCAGTTTTACTTGGTTCAATATTTGAAGCTTAGGTGCTCAAATTTTAATTTTGTTAATTATATTAGCTCGAGATGGCATTTTCTAGTCTAGTCTAGTATACCTTTAGTTTTGAGTCTAGAATTTTTTTTTGACTTGAGGGGATTAGATAGTATTACCTAGAATTTAGCCTTAATTTGTACTATTAATGGATATTGGGTGGAAGAAACCTCGCATCCGAAAATTGATTAGTCCATTAAGTAAAAAATGTTGTTTACACTTAGTTTCCAATATGGGTTTCTTATACCGGGTTCCAAATGAATCATGAGGGTCCATTCAATGTTTGTGAAAACTCTAGATTTTTTCTATGAGACTGCTCGTGAGCATGTCCCACGAGCCTCCCATGGCTATGATCTAAGATAATTTTCTATTGATACCTCGTGGCTTGAGGGACATGCCTCACAGATAGGATCTAGGTGTTGTGGGCCCTGTCATATGATACCTACTAGGGAAATTCTGTGAGATTTTAATGAGGGATAATCCTATCATTTCACATAATTTAAAAACCTTAGATGAACCTTTTATATCATTTTTTTTTACCATTTTTGGAATCTCAAGACCTTGTACAAAAATCTTTTGACGATTCTTACTCTTTAGAGATGATTTTGAGTCTAAGTTTCAATGGATAGAAGTTCTGGGTAAGATTTGTCACAAAAATTCATGTTGTTTGAGTATTTCAGAATATGATTTTATTCTTTAATTATTGATATCGAAAGACTTAAATTAGAGGTTTTTGGATACTTTTAATTGGTAAAACAAGGTTTTGATTATGAAATTAAGCTTAGTTTTTTAGGAAATTTGATGTTTAAACTCCCTAAGTATGGGTAACTTGAATTTCAAAGAATTTTTCAATTTGGATTTGGGGTTTGGTCCTTAACATTTAGGAGTCATTTTTGGACCCAATTTAAAAAGTATAAATATGGTTATAATTGTTCATATTTTCTCATGGTAAATATGCATTTTACTAGGTTTTGAGGTTTTGAAGACGTTGAGGAAAGTAAAAGTGAAAATTTGATACATTTGCTCTAACTTTACAACAAGTCGAGGTTATTTGACTCTTCTAAAAATTTTTATAGGTGATTATGTGTTAGTTATTTGTAAATTGAAGTAATGGGAACTAATAGGAGTGTTTGTGTAAGTGACATTATGAGTATTTACCCATACAATTGAGTCAAGCATGCAAGGTTAAAACAAAAAAATAAAAATTGTTATAAATTCTTTGATTATCTTATTTATATTAAATTGAGACATTGTATAACTTTTGATATGCCCATCTATTTATTTGGTTTTCTCTTTATTATATATTATCCCTGGGTTGTTGTCGTAAGTTGATACAATATCATATAGTTCACCCATGTGCCATTTTTATTTAGTTAATGAGTTGATTATTTGTGTTTGCCGGCATGGAGGCTTTATTGACCTATTTGAATTGAAGTGTCCATTTTTATAAATTACATATGAAATTTTCTTATATGTTGTTGGATCCTAGATCTATATTTTTAAAATATTGATCTTGAAACAAATAATGAAATCTATAAAATGGAAAGACAGAGAGGATAATGATATGTAAGACCCAAAGAAAAATGGTTCTAGGCATTACTATTAGGTAAGACCTAAAGGAAAATGGTTTTAGGAACTATGATATAAATATGTCTGAAAAGGAATCACTTTGGATGGATAAATAGACGGTGTAATTCCTCCATGGGTCCTGGATAGCCATGTGAGGAGTGGGTGTGTATCATAGGATAGATATGCATCAGGCTATTTGACATTGCATTGCATTATAGCACAATTATTGATTTATGCATGTGATTGGCTTTTCTATTCCCTTTTATTTATTTTATTTGTCCACGTGGTTGAGTATTCTAGTTGCTTATTCTTAACTCTTTTCTTATTTCACTTTTTGACTGACTTCCAGTGCTAATTAAATAGCTTATTTACCCAATCGTGCTTATTAACTTGCTTCATTTACTAATTATACCTGATAATCCCACAAGCGATCCTACTTCAACGATATTCTCATAAAATGTAAAAAAAGTCTCCCGATCCTGGAGGAGTGACAACATAGTGGAAATCGATGAAGATCTTTATTAAAAAAAACTACCTCTAGAATAATACTAATTACTTAATTACCCCTACTTTATTTTTCCTGGTTAACTGCACTTGATAGAGACTACTTATCTTTTCTTACTCGTTATTAATATTAAATTATTTCTTCTTTTTATTAGATTATATTGTTGTGCTAAGATGACACACATTCATAAGGTTTTTGAACTTGGTATTGTTGTCCTTGTGATGTTTTACTTAAGGAAGGTTGGTGATTGATGATGATTGATTGAGAAAAATCTCACATTGATAATGATTTAAGAAAGAAAGATGTGCTATATTGGAGATGGAAAAATAATTAGTATGTGAAATATGTAGGTATTGGTTCCTTACCTTGGACTATTTATTTTTAGAATGCATCCCACGAGTCTATTTCTTGACTCCCATAAGGTATAATTTGTCATGTGGGTGGACTGTATTGGGGACTGAGAAGGGTGTTGAGGGACTCCCTCCACAAATTAGTAGTATGACTAGTAGGATTTTCCCATGTGTCATGAATTGTCTCAAGATGGGAGGCCTAACTTTGGATAGTTCAAGGGTGAGGATGTGGTACTTGTGATTGACTCAAATTGAGTTTATTGTGATACTTTATTTATTGAAATTTCCTGTGTGGAGATAATTGATACCTTATCAGTTTGATTGGGATTAGTTATTATTAGATTATAATATATATGAATTTATCAGTGTGATTGCAGCCTGTATCTGTGATTATGATATTTTCCTTGATATATTATATGATAGCAAGGTGTAGTTTTGGGAGGTTCGGTGTGTGTAAGGGTCTTAGATTCTCATCACCACTTTGTATTAGTGTCAGTCAAAGATGCTATTGAGTACCCATTATTTTTTGTACTCACCCTTTCTTTTATACACTTTGTATAGGTTTTGAGCTCAGTACAATCTAACTTGCCTTCCTAGATCAGTGTTCGAGGTATGTGTCAAGAGTACTATGCAGTTAGCTAATTTTTGCCCTATAGATATCAAGAGTTCTTTTATTTTATGTATTTCTTCTTATTCGATGAATTGTGACATTTGAGACTTCTATTACTTTTCATCAGATGTTATTAAATTCTATTTTTAAAGGCTTATACACCATGACTATAGATTTTTTTATATTATTTATACTAGTTTTATTTTTGTATTGTACCTTTTATCTTCTTGCTTACTTTATTTATTTCTGCTTTTACCATTGTAGTAGTAACCTTGATTACTTGTCTAAATGGAGTAAGACAAGTGTCATCTTTACATTTTTTTGGGTAGAGTTGGTACCATAGCACTAGGTTTGTAGGGATCATAGTGTACAAGACAAAGTTTAGTAAATGTCTCATAGATTAGTGCAAAGACATACATTACTTATCTTTCAGGGGCTACAAAATTTTTAGGAATATTTCTCTTTCATTCTTTTCTTGTGTAGTTTTCCTTTTTGGGTATTGAGTTGTGGTTTGACCTATGAAATATAGTTAGGGATAGAGCTACAATTGGATGTGTACCTATCCAAACCCCTATTAATGAGGCACTAGTCAGAGGTCGAGGTAGAGGAAAAGACTGAGGTTAAGGCAGAGATAGAGCACAGGGTGTAGCACCAGCTAGGGGATGAGCTAGAGCAGTTTCAAAGAGCTTGGGGTTGACATTGATTAGGGGTAGGTTCTCTTGAGTATGATTCTGCACTGCTTCTTTGGGATACTTTATTAAGGGTTCTGAGAGTGCTAAAGAGTATGGCATTGAGTTTCTTTGCAACATGCACATTCTAGAGTAGGGGCTCAGACCCTAGATGAACAACAAGTTCTATTCATACATAGTCACGGGTCAAGCACCAATGTTTTACAAGGATAATGGGGTACCATTACCAGGTGTTCAAGCCCCACGTAAGATTGGAGTTGTGTTATCTTATAAGGAGAAGCATCGGTATGAGAAGTTTAGGAATATGGATCCACCTTATTTTTTAGGTTGAAAGGCTAAGGATGCATATGAGTTCTTGTCCTCTTATCATGAGTTTCTTGATATTGTGATGTTAGTAGAGACATATGGAGTTCGTTACACTAATCTTTAGTTTCATGGCCCAGGGTCCCAAGGCGATCATACATGAGTGATAGACCGACAGGATACCCTCTGGTGACTTTGGGGGTGTTTTCTTAGGTTCTATATGATAAATTTATCCCTTTGAGTGTGAGGAATAAAAGTAGATTGTGATTTGAGTGTTGATTCAGGTGATCATAACTGTGGTAAAGTTGACACTCATTTTTTTCCTTGTCTAGGTATGTCGGGGCAACTCTTTTGGATCTAGGTGAGAAGATTTAGAGGTTTATTTAGGGATTGACTTATTAGTTTTGTGTTTCTTTTCTTAGATTATCTCAATAGAGATACTCTTTTCAGGAGGTAGTTGAGGCTAGATCGATCTTATGGAAAAAGCTTGGGGATTTAAGGTTAAAATGACCGAATAAGAGGTGAGCACGTAAAATCCAGTGATCAAGCATTATCTGAGTTAATCCAATAAGACTTTCTATATTCCTATATGAAATGATGGAGATGGAGTACTTGGGATCAACAAAATTCTAAAACTACGGAACCAACTGGTTTCACACCGGGAGAACAAGATCCAAAGCAACGACCCCAACAGTTTGGAAGATATCTTGAGAAAGTATTTCTAGTTAGATTTCAGGTACCTCATCTAGAGGTAGATTTTCCTTAGTAGAGGTGGGTTTTATCATTAAACACTATTCAGGCGGTGATACATGTATCCTAGGGTAGTCATACTAGTCATAGGTCCTACATTTCAGGTGAGGATTCTCAAGGTCCTTAGTAGAGATATTTAAGTTGTGGTGGTTATTCAATTTCTTCTGGAGTCCATGTGCCTTAGGTCTTGTTATAATCGTCGATATTAGAGTCATATAGTAAGATATTTCCCTCAACTTGTTCATGAGGGACCCCTACCTATTTGTTGGTATTCAGGTAGATCACCAATGCCCTTACTAGAGATCGGGGCAGATCAAAAACAATAGAGGTGGTTAGATTTATTGTAGAGGTAACAGTAGGGCCATAGTGTCACTGAGTTGTGGTAGAGGAGTTGTTCAATCTAGTAGTAGCATAGGTCAGTTCTATGCTTTCCCTAGCAGGCCTACAATAGAGGCCTCAGATACAATCATAATAGGTATCGTCCTAATATGCTAGAGATCTTGTTCTACGATATTTTAGCTATGGATTTTGTTTCTCTCTATCATGTAGTTTTGTATGTTTATTCCAACATCAACAACTTATTTATGATAAACACTCCGAAGGTGGAGTGGAAGGGTTCTAAAGTTTCTTATCCAAGTAGATCAATTTCCTTCCTTTATTCTTTGAGGATGATGGAGAAGGGTTGTCCCTCATATTTAGCCTTCATTTATGATACTACTGTTGATATTTCTTCTTTAGAATTTGTTTTAGTTTCTTGTATGTTTCCAGATGTCTTCCCTCATAACTTTTTTGGGTGTTCTTCTTGATAGAGAAAAAGATTTTGATATTGATTTAGAGCTAAAAATTAATACCTTATTTGTTCCATCTTATCAGATGATTCTAACAAACTAGAAGAATTAAAAGAATAGTTGCAGGACTTAGTGAGTAAGGGTCTCATTATACCAAGTGTATCTGATTGTTATGCTCATGTTTTGTTCATGACAAGATGATGGATCTGTGAGAATGTGCATCGACTATCGGTAGTTGAATAAGGTTACCATAAAAAATAAATATACCCTTCCTTGTATCGATAGTTTATTTGACCAGATGTAGGGTACTCTAGTTTTCTGTATGAAGATTAACTTCATATTTGGCTATCACTAGTGTTAGATAAGGGATTCAAATATCCTTAAAAATTGTTAGGACCCAATATAATAATTATGAGTTCTTGGTTATGTCCTTCTGGTTTACCAATGCTCCACCAACATTATAGGGTTTATGAATGGAGTTTTTATGGCCTGTATTGATTCTTTTGTATTTGTCTTTATTGAAGATATGTTGGTGTATTCTAGGATTGAGGCGGACCATGTTCAAAATCTTAGGATTATGCTTTCAAAATTCAGAGAGGATAAGTCATATGCAAAATTATTGAAGTGTAAATTTTAGCTTAATTTTGTGACATTCTTTGGACATATAGTGTCCAACAAGGGCATTATAGTCGATTTGGACATGATTGAGGCAGTCAAAAGTTGGACAAGACTTATTTTTCTCACTAAGAGTCGCTGTATGGGTTTAGTTGGGCACTATTGGAGGTTTATTTTATGGGTTTTCTTCCATTATAGCCCATTGAAAAGATTGACTAAGAAGAATATAGATTTCTAGTAGTTTGATGAGTTTGAGGAGAGATCTTTCAAAATCTAAAGGATTTATTGTCTTTGGCTCATCTTCAAACCTTGCTAATCAGGGCTGAACCTTTCTCCTTGTATTGTGATGGTTATAGAGTTGGATTGGATGTAGTTTTGATGTAAAAAGGGAAAGCAATAGAATATTCTTCTAGGCAATTGAACACCCATGAGAAGAATTATCCTACCCATTATTTAGATTTTGTAGCTATAGTATTTGTGTTGAATTTATAGCATCACTACCTGTAAAGAGTTTATGGCAACATATTCACCGATCATAGGAGTCTTTAATATATATTCAGCTAGAGGGATCTTAATTTAAGGTACCATAGATGGATTAAGTTGTTGAAGGACAATGACATGACCATTTTGTACAATCTTAGTAAAGCTAAGGTGGTGATAAATTCATTGGGGAAAAATCAACTAGCATTAGGAGTATCACTTCTACTCCAACTGGGAGCTCCCATTGGCTAGTGATGTTTAGAGTATATCCAACATTCTTTTCCATTTGCAGATTTCTAATGATGGTAGGACTCTTTCCTTTGTGGAGACTTTTTCTTCTTTGGTAGAAAAAATTAAGGAAAGTTAGTCCAAATATGGGAAATTGTGTACCATTTGAGATAAGGTGTTTAAAGGTAAAGAAAAATAAGCAGTACTTAATTTAAGGGTGTTTTGAGGATTGAAGGTAGGATTTGTGTACCAAAGGTGGGTGAATTCATTTGATTGATCATAGAAGAGGCCCATATTTTTAGGTATCCTATTCACCCAGGAGCGGCTAATATGTATCATAATTTGGGCTAGCATAACTTGTGGTACGGTATGAAGAAATACATAGTAGAGTTCATGGCCATGTGTTTGTTTAACCTATAAGTGGTTTAGGTTCAGGCATCAAAGACAGTTGTTTATCTCAATGGATGATTTTTCCCTAAATAGAAGTGGGAGAGTGTTATAATAGACTTCATAGTGAGTTTGTCTACCACTGTGAGTGATTTTGATTCAATTTTGTAATTGTCGATTGGTTGACAAAGTCTGCTCATTTTTCCTAGTTAAAATGAGTTACAATGATGAGAAATTGGCCCATATTTACCTTACATAGTTATTTTTACATGGTCCTCCTATAACTATTTTTTTATCAAGTTTTCTTATTTACCTCTTATTTTTAGAAGGTGTCGCAATATGGTTGGGCACTCAATTGGCTATAAGGATGGCTTTTCGTCCTCAAAAAGATGGGCAGTTTGAGGGATTATTCAGGTATTAGAGGACATGCTTCGAGCATGTATACTTTATTTTGGATGGTATTGGGATCAACAGATATCTTTAGCAAAGTTTGCCTATAACAATAGTTACCATTCTAGAAAACAGATGGCTCTATTTAATGCTTTGTACGGTAGAAGGTATAATTGGTCGGTTTGATACTATTGGGTGAGGTCCTTAGTTATGAATTTGCTAAGAGATGATATGGAGTAGTTTTGAGTGATTCAGAGTAGATTGTTGGTAACCCGGAGTAGGAAAAATAGTTATGCTGATAAAGAGGTTCGAGCCTTAGAATTCATGGAGGGAGACCATTTGTTGCTTAAACCTTCATTTTCAAATTTAGGACTCTTATGGTGAATTTAGACAGTTAGATAAGATAGAATAGGTGTTAATCCTTATGTTTTCCTTGAGTTAATATTTGGTCTTTGGGTGCTTGAATTTGAATTTTGTCAGTTTTGTTAGCTTCGGAGGGCAGTTTCCAGTCTAGTATGGCCTTTAATTTTAATCTTGGAGTTATTTTTTGACATTAGGGGTTAGATGAGATAACCGAGAATTTACCCTTAATTTGGACTCTTATTATATATCATATCAAGATGACCTCGAGTTCATAATATGATTATTCTATTAAGTCCAAAATGTCATTTACATGCAATTTATATATATGGAGTTCTAAATGAATCCTTAGGATCCATTTGAAATTTGTGAAATTTCTAGATTTTGCTAACAAGTAGATCGTGGGATAGCTATACACCATGTGAGCCTATTTGTGGGGCTTTGGGTAAATTTTCATCTAAAGGCTTGTGGCTTGAGGGCCACCTTTCATAGGTAGGTTCCACAAATCATGGGTTCTTTCATGCGGTACCTCGTCTCACTTAAAACCCATATATTAATCTTTTAAATAATTTTGTACCATTTCTTGAATCCCAAAACCTTCTACACATATGTTTTAAACATTTTTTCTTATTAGGGAAACTTAAAGGTAAAATTTTGAAAATTCAAGTACTTGATGATTCTTCACCCATTTTCAGGCTACCTTTGGATTTCGAAACATGATTTCACCCTATTTCTTGATTTTAAAATATTAAAATATAGGGTTTTTTATCTCAAGTTTTGGTTTGGTAAATTGAGATCTTAATTATCAAATTCAGCTTTATTTTTGATGAAATTTGACATTTTAACTCCCCTAAGTAAGGGTAACTTGGGTTTTCAGTTTATGTTAGGGGTTTTGGGATCGATTTTTTTGAGTGACTTGTGGACCCAATTTAAAAGTAATAACATATATTATTGTTCATGTTTTCTCATAGTAAATTCGTATTTGACTAGGCTTTAAGGTTTTAGAGAAGTTGAGGAAAGGGAAAGCACAATTTTGATCCGTTTGCTCCTGCTTTAAGGCAAGTTGAGAGTAGTTGATCTTTTACAAAGTGGTTTAGGTGATTATATGTTGTTATTTGTAATTGGGAGTAATGGGGACTAATGGGAGTGTCTCTATGTAAAGTAATAAGTATTCACCTGAACACTAGAGTCAAGCAAGCGAGGTTAAAATAAAGGAATAAATTTTGTATAAATTCTTTGATTATCTTATTTTCTATTGAGTTGAGACATTTTGTAAATTTTGAGATGCCCGTATGGATTTGATTTATTTGTTTGGTTTTTTATTGAACAATATACCCGGTTATGGGGTTTGGTCATCTTGAGCTAATACAATATCAAATATTTGACTCATGTGGGGTTTTTATTGAATTGATGAGTTGATTATTTATGTTTTCCCACATGGAATAGAAGTGTCAATTCCCATGAATTGCATATGATATTTTTTATATGTTGTTACATTTTGGATTTGTAATATCGAAATATGGCTCTTGAAATAAATAATAAAATAATATGAAAAAGGAATAAAAAAAGATAATGATATATAACACACAAAGGGATATGGTCTAGCATTGATATAGGGTAAGACCCAAATGCAAATGGTTTTAGGAAGAATGATATTATTATGGTCTGAAGTAAACTGTTTCGAATGGATATATGGACCTTGTGAGTCCCCCACTTGTCTTGCCTAGCCATGTGAGCAATAAGTGTGTATCATAGGACAGCAATGCATCATGCTACATGACATCACTATGCATTGCATAAGACACTCATTGATGAATGTGATTGGCTTATATATTTCCTTTGGTTGATTTTATTTTTACACATGGCTTAGTACTCTAGTTGTGTACTCTTATTTCTTATCTTATTTAACTTGTTGACTGACTTGCCATAGTTATTAAATACCTTACTTTCATAATCATGCTCCTTAACTTACTTTATTTACTGATTATACTTGCTATTGCGTCTTGAATACTTTTATTTACTTATCTTCCATTCATGCTTCATTTCTCCTAGTTGAATACACTTAATAGTGACTACTTATCTGTTCTTACTTGTTGTTGACATAAGATCGCCCTATTCCTTGTTATTGGACTATATTATTAGCCTAAGGTGGAACATGTTGATTAGGTTCTTGGAATTGGAATTATTATTCTAATAATGTTTTGCTTGAGAAATATTGGTGATTAGTGATGATTGATTGAGAAAAAGCTTATATAAAGAATGACTTGAGAAAGAAAGATGGGTTAGATTTGTGATAGAAAAATAAGGAGTATGTGACAGACTTATGTTGTGGTTCCTTATCATGGCCTATTCATTTTTAGAAATCAATTCTCAAGATGTACCCTTCAAACTACGAGTGGACTTGTGTGTTGAGGATTCAGAGGGGTCTTGAGGGACCCCCCCTCTACAAATCCGTACCATGACTAGTGGGATTTTCACATGAGTTATAAAATTACTCGAGAAGGGAGTCCTACACCTAGGAAGGTCAAGGGTGAGGTTGTGGTACTTGAGATTAACTTGGATTGAGTTTACTTTCAAGTTTTGATAGTTTATCTATTGAGATGGTTTATGAGGCATGTTTGATACCTTATCAGTTGGATTGGGTTAGTTATTATTAGATTTTGATTTTGTGGATTTATTTATTGAAGTCATGCCTTCATCTTGTATCAGTTATTGTCTTATTCTATCGAGTATATCATCAGGTTGTGGTTTGTACTTTTGGGAGGTTTTGTGTATGTCAGGGAATTAAGTGCTCATCACCATTTTGAATTAGTGTCAGCCAAGGATGTCTTTTAGTCACAATTTTTTTAGTACTCACCCTTGTTTTTTCTATACTTTGGTAGGTTTGATCCCAATATTGTCTGCCTTGGCTTTTTAATTCAGCGTCTGAAATTCATTTCAGGAGTCGGGTAGCTTTTTGTTGTCAAAAATATCATAGGATCCTTTTATTTCATGTATTTTTTCTTATTTGATGACTAGAGTCATTTGAGACTTGTATTACTTTTCCTCAGATTTGTTTTATTTTGTTTTTAGAGTTGTACATTCTTACATTAGGTTCTAGGATGGTCCTTTACACTGGTTTTATTTTTGTATTGGACCTTCTATCTTATCTCTTACTCTATTATTTCTATATTTACCCTTTGAGTAGTGATTAGACTTACCTCTCTTGGTGGGATAAGGTAGGTGCCATCACAAGAGAATTTTTGGGCCATGACATGGATGCTTCTAAGTTGGGTCGAAACTGGAAGGCACTAAGAAGATATCTTCCCCTCAACCTTGGGTTGGGTTATCTTATTAGGTGGTGCCCTTTAAGTATCCTTACCCATAGCTATATCTATCCTCTGGCTAGTTGTGGTTTTTTTTATATCAGGCATATCTCTTTATGCAAATAACAATAATAAGCTCAAAAACGATACCGTTAAGAGTCAGTTCTGTAGCATAATTTAAGCAAAAGAAGGGTAATCATTCTGACATGCCTTGTAGATTCCTGCTTATAAAATATGGTGCGCAACATATCTTTAAATAAGTCTCCTCTACGGATATATTGCAGACTCTCTAGGGTAGGATGTTTCTCTAAAACCAAAGTTGTCATACCTCAACCTCATGAGGAATAACTGGCACCTGGTGCTATACAGGTAAGTCTCAGCTACATTCACTTGATCATTCATTTTGAATCTTAATAGTTTCTAATTTGATATTCATTAATGCATTTTGTTATATATCAAGTGACACATGTATTGATTTCATAAGAAAGTCTGTCCCATCTTTGAGTGAAGAGAGATTCAATGATACTTATTAAATGTTCTAGATGTACACCCACACCTTTTTTGGCCCCTTTATTTTTCAATAGTTCATAATAAGAAGGGGCATGTGATGAACAAACAAGTTTAGGATGATTATCTTTCTGCGATATATATTGAGGCATTATTTCTATTATGTGGTAGTAGTATATTATTTATTATTTTCGTTTATTGGAAATTGTCTCAAGTGTTTAGTGTCATTTTTTAGTATAAAGATCCATATATAGTGGTGATGGGTTGTAATAATGGGATTGTACACCACATACATGAAAGAATTTTTATTTTATTTCAATTTTATTACTCTTATGGAATATATTTGTACATGATTTTTTATTTCATATGTTCGTGGTATGAATTTGGAAATGGATATGATCTTCAAATTAGCTTCCACGATTATTATAATTTTCATGCATAATATGGCTTTGATTCACCCAGGTTGAATAGTATGATGGGTGTCAATTACATGAATTTGAATCGTGACATGTGTTAACCA
>JBDJHY010258246.1:0-10547 GCA_039654485.1 Withania somnifera
CTGCACGATGTGGAGATAACCAATCCATACCCAGTATGATATCAAAATCCACCATATCTAGCAATATCAAATCAGCCCATATGTCTAAATCACCAATAAAAATCAAACAAGATCGGATTACCCGATCTATTACTAAAGAATCCCCTAATAGGGTAGCAACATGCATAGACACAAATATCAAATCACTGGATAACCCTATATTGGGTGCAAAATAAGATGATACTTATGAACAGGTAGAACCAAGGTCAAATAAAGCTGACACAGGTATAGAACACACAGAAATCACACATGTAATAACAACATCAGATGCCTTGGCTGCTGGTGGAGTAGGTATAGCATAAAGTTGTCGTTCACCGCCATGTCTACTACCACTGCGACCACCAGCCCTATCACGTTGGCCACCACCTCTCTAACAACCATGTGCTCCACCTCTAGCTAGAGGAGGCATTGGCTTTACTAGTTGTGCATTTATTGGAATAGGCTAAATAGATCCACTCTGAGGACAGACCCTCGCATAATAGACTACATAGACACACTCATAACATGGCCCAGATGGCCCACCCTGTCGGGCTCTTCTACAAGAACCCGCATGTACATTCTGTTGTGATGAACTAGCCCCTCTATAAGGCTATGTAGGAGGTAGACATGATACCTGTAACAAAGCCTGCATCGGTCTGCTAGACTGGCCCTGTGGATGATAAAACTGTCCACAGCCCCTAAAATGGGACCCACTATAACCTTCCCGATGTCATTGCCTCTTCTAATTACATTGACGCGACTCACGATAGAGGGCTTTCATAGAGCTAGCATGATCCAATACAGTCTGGAATGGATGACCGTCAGAAACCAATAAGTCTACTACCTCGTGGAGCCTATCTCTCAGCCCATAGGCAAATCTACAGACTCTATCTGCTTCTGTAGGTATTAACTCTACCCCATATATCATAATAATGAAATTTGGCCTCATACTCGACCACAAACATAGCTCCCTGCTCTAACTTTTGGAACTCCTCTCTCAGGTGCTCTCTCTCAGCCCTGGAAAAAAACTTCCTCATAAAGACTTCATAAAACTCAACCCAAGTTGGCTGTAATGAGCTTGCGGGTCTGCATACCAAGAATTCCCGCCACCATTGCTTCACTGCACCACGCATCTGATAGGTGGTAAAGGTTACTCTATGGGTTTTCAAAACCCCTATGTTGGTCAAGCTTTCCTCGCACTCTACCATAAACTCATGCGTATCCTCCCCCAGTGCTTTAGTAAATTTGGGGGGATCTAACCTCAGAAACCGAGTCAGGAACTTCAGCTCTATGTCAGTCAAGGATGAATTCTACTCCACTACAAGAGCAATAGTAGGTACTGGCAAAACCTTAACCAGGGTAGAAGTAACTTTTGGTACAACTGGCAGAACTGGCTACACTGTAAGCTGTGCTATCGGAACTGCTGGATGTATGGCATCTGTCGAAGGACCTCCCAAAGCACTAAGCAACTTCCATAACACATTTTGAATGTATGGAGATGGTGTTGTCTGTGCCGCAGCTTGTACTGCAATAGGTGCTGCAGGAGCTGGTGGGACTTCTGTAATAGTAGCTGGAATAGGCACTCCGACTGGTGTCCCCATAGTTTAGTTAACTTCGGTAGAACATGTGTGTGCCATTCATGAAAGAATGAGAAATATGAATGAGAATTCCAATAAACTTCAAAGGACATACACACAATAAAAGATTCAAAAAAAGGAGTAATTTTCCTAAATGTCACTATAGCCTCCCGAAGACAAGCCACGAATGTCTCCACGCCGATCCACAGGACTCTACCAGACATTGGTTTAGTACACTAACACCGATAAACCTAGGCTCTGATACAAATTGTCATGAACCAATTTTGCAGATCATGATGACACCTACTATACCACCAGTAGGAGAACCGAACCCCGTAGTCCATAGCCGAAGCGGAGGACTATTAAATTTAATGCGGAAGAATATCAAAAGTAATATGAAATAATAAAACTTGCGGAATTAATTAAGAAAATAATAACTATGTAAAGCCCGGTATCAGTGTCAAATGAACCATTAAGTAAAAAATCATAAAACTTAAATTAATATAGCATAAAGTATCTCCGAAAAACAATGGAGATCAACAAAACATAGTTTGAAGAGAAGAAGGATCAAGTTGAATGTCAAGTTCACCCTAAATCTCTGAGGTAAATGTAATCCAAATTAACAAGGACCTGTGTATCATGAACGGGAACCTATACTTGGATCTGCACAAGTGCAAGTGTAGTATGAGCACAAGTCACCGAAGCAACCCGTACTCACTAGGCTTCGAGGGCTCACTGAGCACATAAAAATAATAAATGCAGTATATAACAGTGCACAAGAAAGAGGGTCACAGAAACAAATAGGACAATACAGGGAACTAGAAACTCAGATACGTACAAGTGTCACATAGACAGATAGTGCTAGCTATTAACATAGCAGGATAACAAGTAATAGAAAAGAACGTACCCGACATCCTCGCAGCAATATATGTGAAATATAAGTAAATAAATAATGGAATCAAGAAAGATAAGGAGTATAACATGGTCGGTATACCTATAACCTCGGGTGAAAGGATAATTGAATGAACAGAACTAGTAAGCACTAATCCCACATAACATGAAACGGTAAGTAAACAACAATAACAGATAAATAGTAATATGAACGATAAGGTAAGAAATTAAACATTGACAAGTCCCCCATAAGGAAGTGCAACGTATACACAAACATACTCACCCATAGATCCCCCATCCGGTCTATGAGCACGCTAAAGAAAACAAGCATAGAAAAGTAACAAACACATGATCATCATAGAACCTCACATCATACTTTCAAAACCATAGTGAATCATAATCCGCACATAGTGCCCCGCAATGGTGTTATCCTAACTGCATGTAATGCCTCATATAAATCATACCATGAAGCACAACTCGAGAAATCAAGGCTTACTAGCCTATAAATCATATTCTATCCGCAATATCCACTAGCCGTACTTGGTAAATCAAGGTGTTCAACGCTTAAGTATATCTGTGTGGAAGTATCACATATGGTCATTGATAATTACTATCATTATATCTCCACAACTGCTAGTACTATGTTTGTCAAATAGATGTACTCACTGCCGTACGACGACGGTCTCATGTTCCCGCATTTTAGTTACTACCGAATAGAGTTGGTCTCAAGTCCCAGCATTTAGGATTTATATGTAAGTCCCAGTGCCAGGAGATAAAGCCTGGACTAAAATAGGTAAAAGACTATTAGCGGGTGCTCGATGCCATGTCGAGACTAAAACAAAAAAAAAGACAATTACTTATATTATTATTATTATTTTCTCCTTTAGATCTTTATATAGCCATTAAATTGTATTATCAAATCATCCGCTATGGATCTTTATCACATTTTCCCGCTTGCCACCAAGGCTTATAATCAACAGGTGATACTACCCAACCCTAATACACTCTTGTTGGAGCCTTTGGCTCGGTCACTCCGTGTCATGAATGCACAGCATATCAACAACACATTAGAATATAAACATATATATAATCAATATCTACATCCTATGCCCTGCACATGTATTTATAATCAATTACAAAGTTTCGTCCCCATATCAATCGGGTGCCCACATATCAGTATTAATATAAAACAGATGAAAGAACGATATTAGGGTGCTATAAAACCTAGCTACCAAACCTAAGGATGCTAGTTAGTACAATTATCAAAGCTATATACCCAGAAATAGCCCCATGGAGCATACCTATCGTCCAACGACAAAGCTTTGCAATATCATGAATTGTACTCCAACTGATATCAAACAATCTTTAAATGATCTGAAACTTGTTTCAATGAATTCAACATGTTAATACGAGTCTAACGGTGTAATTTATACTAAATTCCAGATCGAACCCAAAATTGGGACTTAAACGGGCTTTTGGGGCCTACTTACTGAAACTGAAAATAAATTTTACTACGGGGTCCTTAATGTTACCGGAAACACGTGCTCCAAAATTGGGCACAATTTGAGCACCGGAAGGGCCTCAAAACAACCCGGGAAGATTTGACCCTAACGGGGTCAAAGATTCAACCTTTATTAGTTAAACAAAGGAATTATGGTTTATTAATGACACTAGGAAAAAATTCTACTAGGAAACAAAGAATTACACTAAAAAATATGGATTATGACTAATTTAATTGACTAGGTTCATTAATGCAAGAAATAAAGAAATTTACAATTTAAACCGAAGAAAACTTACCCAAAATGCGAAGGAAATTGAATAGAATTGATGATGGATTTTTTTTTAGGCTTGGAATGATATTTTGGAGAGGTTTTCAGCTGAAAAATAGGTTAAAACGAAGTGTTTTTTCTAAAAAAATAAAGTTTGGGGTCGTGCAGGAGTCTTTCGATGACTGTTAGGCGTTTTTTCCTTTGTGATCATGGAAAAAAGTGTCACAACCGCGAAGAGTAACTGAAAAATTGCTCATCGCAATTACGACCAAAGGCCTCACAATCGCGAAGGCTATTGCCCGCACCAGAAAACATTAATTTCTGTGAATTTTCAAACGGGGTTTTAGAAATAAAACGAAGTCCAAATTTGACATACCATATATGTTTTCTGAGTAGAAAACATATTTTGGACTCAAAAGAACTGACGAAAATGAGATTAGAGGTCTTTTGAGTGAAATACACCCCCTACCAAGGCTAAAAATTTTCCAACTATCCACAAAACGACTCGAAAGTGCAATGATAAGTCCAAATATTATACAAACACCTCACCTAGCCTGAAATCATCATTTTGGAGCTGCTAGATTCATCATAACTTCAATGTGACACTCCAAACATTAAATTACCAACCAAGCTCCACTTTTATGCTAAAACTTAAACAAATTCCATAATTTTTCATAACTTGCAAACGAAACCGCCAAAACACAAACTTAAGATCAATCTTCACTTTGTTTGGTATTTCGGAGCTAAAGGAACTGTCGGAATTAAATCCAAGATCGTCTTGAAGGAATGTTGACTTTTGTCAATGGTTACATAGTTTTAGGCTCTAAAATAGGGAATTTGAGATATTTCTAGACTGAGTCACCAGGGATCTGAACTGTTGGTCCCAGCAAGTCATAACTGGCTTGGGGAAACTAATGAAATGCTCTAGAATGAAAAATGTCATGTATTTATCACAAATGACAATTAGGGTCATTACAGGTTGTTCCTATGATCCTTTCTCTGGCATAGGGATGCTTCCCCTGTGCCCCTTTTCTTCACCCTCCATACCCAGGCCTGTATAGTCAGAGTTTTCCAAGAAACATTTATCTCCACTGTAGCAAGCTCGCTCTAATAGCCCTTTGGTTCGCCCTGCAGCCATAGATCAAGTTTAAGTAATTGTTTTCTTTTTAATTTTCCTTCATTTCAAAACTTTATTTCATCAACTATTTAGAGCTAGAAGCTTGGAGTGTACAGTCTTGAGGTGGGTGAAAAGTGTGCAACTACTTGGGAGCATTGATAGTCACCCTACTCACATTTTCTCTGGGTAATTCCCTTTGATTCCTCCCCTTTTTAGTATTGTGATACATGTTTAATGCCATGAATTTTGGATCTAATTTCTCCTTTAGCTTTCATCATCTTTAGCTCATTGTTGTACCATATGCCCTTTGATCTTAGCTCTACATACTGGCACCTATGAAATATTTTTCCAGGTTGCAAGGCCTGAGGGCCTTTTTTTAGTCTCAAATTCAAACTGAATTGGTTTACACAATATGAGTATCATATATTTGATTTGACCCCTAGACATCTTTTCTCTAGATTTGCGTTGTTTTAGATATTTTCATGGTATTTTGAGGATTTTGGAGTGCTTTTTGAGGTTTTCACCAATGCCTAGGTACGCTAGGTTTTCTTTTCTTTAGAATGGTCTGTAATAGAATACGTATCTGTTATGGCTAGTTATGTGGGTTGGTTATTAGGTTGGAAGCACTATTTTATTGATTTTTTACCTATTTACCTTCTTTTGGCAGTCTCGTGGAGCAACACAAAGGGTGTTGGATCATATCTGGATGTATCAATCATACTACACTTCTAATCTAATTTCATGGTGAAGATACCAATAGGGGTCATTGGAGATGATATGATCGTGTGGGTAGATTGTTGTCCTGCACACACTGTGGTAAGGTGTGATGTTCTAGATTATCATGGCTTCCAACTATTATAGCCTTCTCTATTTTGTTTCGTGGAAGGCTTTATGTAACTCTATATTTCATGTGCTTTTACATGTGTATATTTCTCTTTTTTATACTATCATTTGTATCTTCATGTGCCATTGATGCCATGTTTTGAGTTTGGATTATATACATTTATTTGTCTTCTATTGTTAGCTATTTTTGTTATTTTATTAGTTAATTGTGGTTGTATGCGGTTATGTCCCATTACGTTTAGTTCCAGGATGTAGGGTGATAAGTGTCCTAGAAACCACTCATTACATCCAAATGCATACTTAAATTTCATGTTTTTGTTATCATTATGCAAATTTTTGGCATTAGTTTTGTGAGTATTTTGGGTGAATGCATGTCATTTTGAAGAACTAATCAAACGAAAGATGAAATGATAAATTAGAAGAATAAAGTGTCTTCATGACGGTTGAAAAGGTACTGTCATCCTGAAAGGCGGACCGCCATCTCAGTACAATACCGCCAGGTCGGCCAGAGAGCTGATTTGAGATCACTGGCCAAGATGGCGGACCGTCATCCTAAACAACGGTCATCGCCATCTCGAGAAGAAGTACATTCGTTCTCCCTGGTGATGAACTTGAAGCCATTGCCGAAGACGGCAGTTAGCCAGTGACAATGGCGGACCATCGTCCCGAACGGCGTTGACTTAATTTAACTGCCGTATCAGAAATTTAAGGCTTATAAAAGGCACTTTTTCAAACTCAAAAAATGACAGACAAGATTATACAAACAGTGCACGACTTGGAGAGCAAGAAAACAAGTGAAAAGGCACTACTTTGGTAATGATTTTTCTTCTAGTTTTGGGATTCATTATTGTATAACTAGAAGGAGAAAACTTGGGGTACAGCAAGAACATCATCTTATACTATATTCCTATGAATGGTATGTACTCTATTTTGTTAATTATGCATAGGTAATCCATTTTACTTAGGATTGTGTTGATGATACACTTTAGCTAGGTGAGTGGGTGATAGGATTTTGATGAAACATTGTGTGGGAGTGTTGTGCCTAGTGGGAAACCTTGTTTTGTGTAGAAATAGAGGTTGCAAACTCTATATTATTTTCTATCAAGTGTAAGAGCAATGAGAATAGGATTACACTTTTGGGTTTCCTTATAGCATTGATTAGGTTAGACCTAACTTATTAGCTTACTAGAGATGGCTTTCTAGGCAATGAACCTTAAGGTTGTATAAAAAAGTGTGTTCATGATTTTGAGAAAATTACTTGAATACTATGAACTAGAAAATATAGATGTTTATTGGTTCACCTAGAACATAGCTTCCACAACACTAATACACCACCTATTAAATCAAACACTTTGTCACCCTCACCAATTGCTTAACATATCTGAGTACATTCCCAAGTAGCGCACCCTAATCTTATTACTCATATCGGTAATTGCAAAACTACTCTCTAGTGATAATCTGGAGAATCACATCACCATAATAAATCACACCCCATTTTATATTTTTCTACATCATTATCGAGTTAATTAGCATGACTTAGTGAATTGTTAGACCATTGTGTACATAGGCTTTATAACTCCCTGTGAATTCGAACCCGACCTTGTTGGGTAATTATACTTAACAACGATCGTATACACACTTTGATTGGTTTCAAAGGTATAACTGAGCATTGTCAATTTTTGGTGTTGTTGCCGAGGAGTGAAAATTTTTATTTCACTTTGATAGTGTACTTTTTCACTTCTTTGTGCTAATTAAATGACTTTTACGTGGTTTCTCTATTGTGCTAAATCAGGTGAAGAAATGAATAAGTGTAATCATGAAAGAAACTCCTACAATTGGGGTGCCCCAGAGGTGGAAAATGAAAACATGGACGACACGGGGTTTGCGAGGGCCATCCGTCTTTCATGTGACAAGCACGATGTTGTATCTCCTTCAAATGAAAGAGCTACTTGGAGGCATGTCACATCAAAGCCCACACATTCACTTAATTTTTTTGGAAGTGTTCAACCCATTTATTATCTCTAACATTTCTCAAGAATCTCTGTGGTTGAGGATCTTTCCATTCTCATTGACTGAAGAAACTGCAATATGGTTGGCGGTACTCCCCCATTGGTCAATCACTACTTGGGAAGAATTAAAAGGGTCTTTCTTGCAAATACTCTTTCCACCATCCCACATGATTCAATTTCAGGATGCTATCACCACCTTCTGGTCTACCCCTCAGAAGCGTTTACATAAGGCCTGGATAAGGTTCATGAAACCTATTGCAAAAATTCCATGACTATGATTTTCCAAAAATGGTGCTAGTCAAATTTTTTTATAAAGCAGTTACTCCCTTAAACAAGACATTGGCGGACAACATGGTATGAGGGTCCATCTCATGTTTGGTTTGGCCTCCTTCCTTCTTCATGAATTTTCTACTAATAACACGGTATGGAATACTCGGGATACCGAGGTGGCATTGGGTGCTCCCTCCTCATTCCTGAGTGGCTACCCCACTAAAAAAATGATGACTTTGAAGAAAAGATGGCTCGGCTAATGATCCAAAGGGACCTCATTACCAAACATGTCATGGGTGCCACAGCTAAGCCTGTGCATGCAACTGTGGACCATGGTGATAAAGTCAAAGAGGAAGCAGAATTTGTAGCTATGTATGAGGATAAAGTGAAGTTTTTAAGTGGACAAGGGATAGGTTCTTGGCCGGCCTATCAACGGCAAGCCAGAAATTAAGGTTCAAACCATGATAAGATGGTAAACTGGTATGATCAAGAGAGAGAAAGAGACAAAGATTCATTTGATCGTTACAGGGATTTGAAGGCAATAAATAATGGTGATTGTTATGTACTACAAAATTAGAGAGCTCAACCCTAAGAAGTAGAAGACTCCTCATCTACTTCTAAGATGGAATCCATGTTGGCTAAAATCTCAGAAAGAGTGGATGGTACTGACATGGACATTCGAATCATGAATCAAGAGATGTACAGGATGAAAGTTGACATCTCATCTAAGAATCTAATGGTGTCCACCCATTCAGCCCAATCAAATATCTTGAGGCCCAAAAGGGCCAATTGTCTTCACAATTGAATGCTCATCAAAAGGGAGTTTTACCAAATGACATGATCTTAAATCCGTAGAACAATGCACATTGTATAGTTGTGATCATGTGAAGGGGTAAGAGATTACTTGTAGACAATGAGAAAATGGGTGTTGTTCCAAAGGCAAAATGACATGAAGAAATCGAAGGTGAAAAAGGTGATGATCAAGTGGTACAACCTAAGGTGGGTGTGACAAGCAATGTTCCTAAGTTGTCAAAGGGTAATGTGGAAGAGAAAGCAGTGGAAGTCATTCAAAAGAGGTTGTTACCCAAATTAAGGCCCCCCTTTACACAACGACTTAAGAAAGCAAACAAGCATTAAAAAATTAAATTTTTTGTGTCCATGTTCAATAGATTGTCCATCAACATTCCACTGATTGAGGCCTTAATGCAAATTCTTTATTATTCCTGGTTTATGAAGGAATTTATCACAAAGAAGAGGTGCATGGAGTTGGAAATCGTAGAAATATCTCATCACTGTAGTGTAATAGTCACCAACACTTTGGTGACAAAGAAAGATGATCCCAGAGCATTCATTATTCCTTGCACCATTGGCTTCTACGAGTTGCAAAGGCATTATGTGACTACGGAGCAAGTATAAATTTGAAAGCACATGCCATTTACAAGAAGTTAGGCTTGGGTGTGCCAAAACCCACCACTATGCTGCTATTGATGGCTAATTGATCAATCAAAAAACTATTGGTATATTGTTCGATGTGTTTGTGAAGGTGGACAAATTTAGTTTCCCAGACGAATTTGTCTTGCTTGAGCACCAAATAAGGCTCAATGAGCCCAAACAAGAAGTGGTAAAGAAAGAAATCATCAAGTGGTTAGATACCGAAGTAGTTTATCCAATCTCCAATAGTCCATGGGTAAGCCCAGTCTAATTAAATAAGCCATAACCAATCGTAATTCAGAAGAGATTCCATCTCTATAATCATTAACCAACCTAGATAACAAGATTTAAATGAAACAAAACCAATGAAGAAAGAGATATAACAACCCTAATTGAACATCTACCAAGGGCGAAAACAATGGAAATAAGGAAAGAGAAGAGAAAAGGAAGAAGGAACTTACCAAATAACGCAACCATAACGAGGAAAACCGCTGGAAATCGACTTGGAACTTGGAAGAAATGATGAAGGATTTTTGTCTCTTGGAAGGGAAATGAAAGGAACGAAGTTGGGGATTTTAAAAATGAGCAAACAGTGAGCTGCAGCAGCTTAAAACATAAGCTG
>JBDJHY010258265.1:0-10547 GCA_039654485.1 Withania somnifera
GTTGTCATTAATTGAAAATTAGCACTTAGAATATCCCTTTTTAATGGATGACAACAATAATGCCTTCATCTGCGCTCCCCCTTTATGCAACCCTTTTTTTCGAAGATTCTCCCCTTGTAAAAAAATTCTTGAATTTAAGATAATGAGAATGCACACAGAAATATCTAGGGTACAAACATTTATTTTTTCTCCCCCTTTGTCATCAATCAAAAAGAAATCATATATATTTTATATCTAACTTTAAAACTAGGCATAATCTTCTTAATAATAATCATTCATATATAAAATGGTAAGATTACAATATTATCAATTAAACATATCTTTAATAAACCAAATTTCTTGTTTAATAGATGTGAGTTCATTCATGAGTGATTATGACTTCTTGTACTAGATAGTAAACTTCTTTTGCTGTCTATTTAACTTGATCAAAATGTTAGAAGGTACAAAAACCAAATTATTTTCATCACCTTTGACCCAGGTGTTTCCAAAGAACAAACCCCGTTGCTTTTAGAGTACTGGAGTTGTAAAATAGAATGACATTGGTTTTGAGAGAACTGATAATATCCATTATATGATACTCAAGAATTCGAGATATGATTATCCCATAAGGAAGTTCAGAATTCTTTGGGAACATTGATCGTCCAATTAATTATTAAGGCTAATATCTTGAACCTAAGTATTGCAGCAAGGGAGTAAGTTATGAGGATATCTATAGGAGACATATGTGATAATTTATCTCCCTAAGTAGAAGGGTATTAGAAACAATATGAGAGATGACACAATATTAAAAAAAATTGGAATAGAGGAAGACTCTACTAGAGACAAAAACAACTTGGCTTTGTTAGTTCCTTCATATATGACTTCAAGTTTGTCCCACGTTTCCTTTTCATATTCATAGCTAGAAATCTTCTCATACTCCTCTTCACTTACAAAATCATATATAATATTCTTAGTTTTGGAGTTTATTTAAATAATCTCCATTTTCTAAGATGTGTAGTTGTGTAACGGGAGAGTAACATCACTATTAGATCCATATTTGTCTTTTTGTAGTTGAATTGGTAGATACCTAGCTTTATAATCCTTCAACATTTGACATCATAAGACTTGAAAAATGTCCCTATCCTTACTTTCCAATGCGAGAAATGCTTCCCACTAAAATAAGTTGATCATGATCTAGATGTGCCCTCTTGAAATAATTCTCCATCAATACATTGAGCCATGATCTTTACTCACTAGCTGTTAGGGAATGAATGTGAGACCTTGCTCTAATACCAATTGAAAGTGCAAGATAGGGTGAACTACAATTTTTATCTTTCCCATAGTTAACTATATGGCTCATACAATCGACTCTTACTGTTCTATGATAAATAAAAGATATAGAACTATGCAGAAAAGGAAATGTACACACAATATTGTAATACTATATGGGGCTCAAAATAAGCCTTAATCCAATCCCCTTGGGTTACAGAAATTTCCCATTATTTTTCTCTATCCTCTATTCTATGATAAATAACTCAGTTTTACACCTTTTTACATAAATGATTAAGTCATCTAAGCCTATAAAAGAACCTAGCCACACACCATTGAGTCTGTCAGTTTCCCTGTGAATAGAAAACTATTGTGTTTGTTAGGAGCTCAGCATACACATACACAAAGTTGAGTCTTTTAGATCTTATTAAACACACGACCAATTCAGTATGTTAGGAGCTCTGTGAAATGGACCTTACTAATTATGTGAACTTATCTCAAACACAATGAATACTGAGTCCTTTAGGAACCTAGTCAACACTATACTTTGATGTTATGCCTCCCTTGAGTTTCTCTCTTCTTTATTTTTTATCTATATTATTATACACTATATTATACAATTCTTATTAAAAGTAAAGCAAAGAAAAAAGTAGTTTGAAGACTTATAGAGCATGTTTATCCTCTTGAAGACCAGTCCCTTATTTGATGTGGGAACGATCCATTACAACCCAACGTTATTGACCCTTAAAAAGCGTTTAAGAGAGTGAACTCTTTTCCAAGAATAAGGGAGCGTCATATTGATGGCTCTTTTTATTTTAGTCATTGTATTTATTGATAGCTACCAATCTTCATTCCTTTAGGAAGAGGTTTATCAATGGTAACTTGTTCTCTTTGATGATCAAACATCTTCCAAATATAGTATTAAATTATGCTTTTTAAGAACCTGCGTCCTACAATGTAGTACCGTCATTTCTTGATGCAACCAAATCTTCTTCCATCATTAGTTCAGTACCAAATGAGACCTTCATCATTTATTTATGGAAAACTACTTAAGTTTTTCTCACAAGACTGCTACAATATTATTGCCATTCATTGAAACTAGCACCGAAAAGTTCATTTGTTCGCTCTTTGATCTTCTCATGATGATTAAATAGCTTCACCTGTATGTTTGATCATAATACCTGATGGAAAAGAATGACACAATGAAGTATCATCTAAAGATTTATCAGTTTGAGTATGACTTGAAATTTTCCTAAGGCCTCAGAATAAGCAGACTTTTGGGAATAAGCCATTTGGTTTATTGAGGAAATTTTGAGAGGATTGAGTCAAGAAGTTTAATTTAAAGATAAAGGAGGTAGTTGAATAGACTGTGTATAAGAACGAGGAGGTAATTATGACTTTCTATAAAAGAAATCCATCAACTTCTTAATATTAATTCAAGAAGGGATTTAAACATATCCCACGGATGATAAAATCTTTATTGATAAAGTTAATCTCATCAATTAGTAATTTCTTGTTTTCCTTTTTACTATTTTTCCAAAAAATAAGTGATGTTTAGAGTGACTGGAAATATCTATTTTTATCCTTTTATTATTATCATTCGTATGACTTTTCAGAAGTAAAAAAGTGTATTCCTTCTAAGTCTATAATTGAAGGTTTGTAGAGATTTTAGAAAGATATTAAAACTAAAATTTGGTGTAAATTCTTTCAAAGAGAATAAGGAATAGATTCCATTATACCTTCATTCAAGGTTCCTTCTGCTAGTTCTACCAGGGAAATGAGAGTAAAATTACCTTATTTTTTGAAACTTGCCCTGGTTTTCACTCATTCTCTAGCATCTTTAATGATAAAATTCTTTGAGTGATCAACCTTTTTCTGTAATCTATTTTGTATGGATTTGTATTTCTAATTGGTCGATTTGTTTTCTTCATTAGTCAATTGAGTTTGAGTTGTTCTCTCAGAAAAGGTAGAGATAACAACCCAAAATTTTTTTTATCTTTCTCTTCATCTGAAAAACTTTCTTTCTCATTTGAATGGTTAGAATCATAAAAAAAACAACATGAATTAATTCCTCTTTACATAATGTTTGTTTATTAAAATTCTATAGGCCCTACTAGTGCTAAGTATCCAAGGAAAACACTTTCATCACTTTTAGGATAAAATTTACCTATATTATCCTTACCATTATTATGAATAGAACATTTGCATCAGAAAGTTTTTCACACTAGATTTCCTTCCCCTTCCTAAATCATAAAGAGTCATTTTTAGGATAGATCTTATTAAACACTTGTTTAAACTATTTCAAGCAGTATTTAATAGCTTCTTGCAAAAAGTAATGAGGCAGTGAGTGCTCAACAATCATTGTTCTAGACATTTCTTGAGAAATTCTATCTTACGTTCAACTACTCTATTTTGCTAAGGGGTTTTGGGAGAAGAGAAACTTTGAGCATAACCTTGTTCATCACAAAATTTTTCAAAGGCTTTGTTCTCAAATTATCCTTTATGGTCACTCCTAATAGAACTAATGTAATAACCTTTTTCTTTTTGAACTTACTCATAGAAAAAATTGAAGTTTTCTAAAGTTTCATCTTCATGAGATAAAAATATTACCCATGTAAATCGAGGAAAATCATCAATAATAACCAAAGCATTTCTTTTTACCTTAGATGCTTACAGTTTCCTAGGACAAAAGAAATCCATATAAAGTAACTACAAGGATTTGATGTAAACAATGAGTATTTTGATTTGAAGGAGTTACCAGTTTACTTAACATTTTTGCATGTATCATAGATATATTACTTTCAATAATCAATTTTAGGAAGTAATATCAAATTTGGAAAGTTTTTTTATTAGACACATACTTTTATATCCTATTTGTTTTACAAAATCCATATATCTTCAGAAATAGATGCAACACATATATGTAGATCAGGGTTTCTTATGGAATCTAATACATAGACATTCATTTTTCTACTTCTTGTAAGGAGATATTTCCCGAAAAGTCTTTAATAAAGTATCCATTTTTCTTGAATATTACTTCAATATTTGAGTCACAGAGTTAACTAATGCTATAAATTTATACCTCACTCCTTGCACAAGATAAATATTTGTATCTCACATGAATCAATAAAGCATATTGTACCTATATAGACAACTGTTTCTTTTGAGTTGTCACCAAATTGAATGGATCCTACATTAGCATCAAAAACATATTTGAATAATGAATTTGTTTCCGGTCATGTTATTTGAATATCCACTATAGGATACCACTTCCCCTTTGCAGTGTGACTTATACTTGTTTTACCAGCAGCCATAAGATAGTGATTATCATCTTCTAAGTCTTATTCATCAGTCCATCAACTTAAAGCATTGCTTTTGGAATTATTTTTTGAAGGTCTTCTTCTATTTTATGGACATTTGGTAGAAATATTTCCTTTTCTTCCACATCCATAGCATCTTCCATCATTTTTGTTGGTTTTCTTCATTCTTGTAATGTAGTGTATTTACTACATACTTAGTAATGAGATAAACCTCTTTATTATCTTTATATAATGCCCTAAGGCTACCCAGTGGATGCCATATAGTGCTAAAGATCCACAAGTGATCCCCCAGAAAGACCTTGGCATGTGAACCTGTTTATAAATATAAGTATACAATGAACACTTAACTCAAAGGGTTATAAAAAGGGAACTCATTTGTCATGATGATAGAATGAATTATTTATGAGTTGGCCACAATTGGAAAAATATGAACTATAACTAGTAACATATGACTTTATATCCAAAACATATAAGGAAATAAGGAGAACCTCTAAGACAACCCATCAAGAGGTCCTCAACATAAAATAAAAGAAAAGAAAACCGTAGAAATGAACAACTCTGTCCCCCATCTAGTGAAGACTCACAAAGATGTCATTAAAATGTCTTTTCTACTGACCCCACTGTTAAGTGGAAAATCTTATATCTATATAATAATAGTATGCAGCCAAAACGGGTCAATATATAAAATATGCTGGTAAGGGAGTTTATGCATAAAACATGATAAATAATATAAGGGTGGAATGAAAATTAGTGAAATGAGCCAAGTTACTAAAATAAGCTAAAAATACAAGTCTCATCTAAAAGTATAAATCATAAATGTATGATTTATTTATTTTGGTCAAGAGTTTACCTTTATCTTGAAAATCTTATTCATGGTTGGGACTTTTTCTAACTAAAAAAACTATGCTATGAGCTACGTAGAGTCTGATGTCATAAACCCAGACTAAAAAAGGTCCAATATCTTATAACCCAAATCGAAAAAGAGTCACCCTAACTTACCACAACTAGGACTAAGTTTGTACTTCTAATATAAGGATCCTCAACTAGAGTAATCATAATGAATCTCAATAGGAAACCCAGTTTCAGACTAACTTTGCCTTACTAATCAGCCTAGTTAATTCTATCAGTGCTAAACAATCCTCCCAAAATATGTATGATTATATTCTTAAAATATATTAAAAAGGACATTTCTTGATGCCCATAAGATAAATCATAAATGAGCCAGAGCTCCTTAATTCTTATCTTGTTTTATAGTACTTGTTTCATAATTCATAATAAGACCATTTGATGTGTATAACTCTAGTTATGAGGATTTTTCATACTAAAACCATGATATTTGTTGTTTTACTAAAGGATCAGGTCAAAATATTATCAATGATAAGAGAACATAGAAACACATAAAAATCATGCAAACAAGTCTTAATGCATATGGCTATTGCATAATTGGAATCATAAAAACAATACATGAACACATGAATTTGGGTCTCCAAAGCCTAGAATGAGTAGTTTCATAAAATGAGAGTTTTTAGGAAGAGAGTGAAAGGAACTCTCAATAAATACCCTCATACCTATACTTGTACATAGTTTCTTAGGAGAACTCTTCTTTTTAGATTTTGTTTAAGAATTGCTAAGTGTAATGAATAAAAGAATTTAGGGTTTTGGGTATTTAGATTATTGGTTTTTATGTTTAAAACAAAATGGTATTGGGGATTAATGAGCTTTAATTTTCCATAATAACCCGGGGAACATTGGTAAAAAACTAAGTAGGCAGGTTTTACAAGCGAGGTTAATGGTCCGTTAAATCAATCACAAACCATAAATAGGTCTGTCAACCCTAGAAATCTCCTTTTTGGTAACTGGGCAGGTTCCAGGGTTCCACCTACGGTTCATGAACCTTTTCTACAGACCATCCTACGGTTCGTGGGATCCCCAACACTTACGAAAATTTTTGTGTTTTCGGAAATCATATGGGTTAGTTCCATGGGACCTTTTATGGTCCGTGGGAGTTTTCAAATGGTATATCGTCAATAAAATGAATTGACTAAAGGTTTTATGGTTCGTGGAACTGGTTGACTAGTTGTGAACCCGTACGTGAAAACTTACCCATTCCAGATTTACATGGATTTTTTCCAACTTCTTTTAGTTAGCCTTACAAGTATCTTATGGTGGTTTTCAAGATGTTAAAAATCTCCCCCTTCAGATCATTCTTCCTAGAATGATGAATTTAGTTATGCTTAGAGCTAAAATTGCTAGGTCTGATAGGGATTTTCATGAACATGAGAATTTAGCTTAAACTAAGCACGAACTTGAGTTATGGCTGAAATTAATCATGACTTGACTTGACTTGACTAGACAATAGAACATGAATTGAAAGTAATTAAACTAATTCATGACATGAAATTGGAAGAAAAATAGAATATTTAAAGTTATTTATCTTATGCGTGTTCAGAGATTGAAGGAAAAAGACGAGGGTATTTATTTATCATATCAGCCTTTGCATCCCTTGTAGCACCCTCAACTGCTTGATTTCTCCAAAAAACCTTAATTATGGCCACTTTATTATTTCAAAGTTTGGGAACCTTTCTTTCTAGAATCTAAATTAGCACTTTATCAGAAGTTATATTATCCTTAATGGTTATGCTATCAACAGTAACAACAAATAAAGGATTAAATAAGCATTTACTTAGAAGAGACATATAGAACACCAGCTAAACTGCTGCAAACTCAACCGGTAGGTCCAACTCATAGTCCATATCGTCTACTCTCCTCATAATTTTTAATGGACAAAAAAATAAGGATTAATCTTCCGTTTCTTCCAAGACAGCATAATACCCTTCATGGGTGACGCTTTCATGAGAACCAAATCGCCTATCTCAAACTCCAATTCTCTCCTTCTAACATCATTGTATGAATTTGGCCTTCTCTAATCTATTTTCAACCAATCGTTAATTAGTTAAACTTTTTCAATATCCTAAAATACAAATTATGGACTAATTAAAGGTATATCACTAACCTTAAACAAGCCAATGAGATATCTACCTCCTCCCATAGAAGTCCTCAAATGGAGACATTTGAATGCATGAGTGATAACTATTCCTAGACAAAAATTCAACTAAATGTAGTTGATCATCCTAACTATTCTTGAAATCAAGTGCTCAAGATCTTAGAATATCCTCCAGGTTCTAGATGGTCCGCTCAGCCTGATCATTTGTCTATGGATGGAAAAAGCGTTGAGATGAATTAACAACCCAAAACCTTATTGTAATGACTTACAAAGATATGAAGTAAATTGGGTACCCCTATCTAATATAATGGTCAAGGGTACACCATGAATGCAAGTAATACCATAAAGGTAATAATCTACCATACTCATGTACTATCATACTAGTGTGAACAGGTAGTGAGTTTTTTTGGTTAATCTATAATCCAAGCGGAATCTTTCTACTTAGTACATGGAAAACCAATAATGAAATCCATGTTGATAACCTCCACTCACATGTATGACTCTCAAATATCCATATATAACCTGTTGGCTCTGATGTTCAGCCTTCAGCTATTGGCTATTCAGACACTTAGCCACATACTTAACTATGTCTCTTTTCATTCCTTCTTGCCTGATATGAGCATGGATAGCACCTACCCATCTACGTCATTCTCAAGGAGCCAAGGTAAGGAGTTGCAGGACTTACAAGATACTATGTGGAAGAGTGATGCATGGGGGACCCTTTTCAATCCATAAAAAAAATATATACAACCTATGGGAAGCTTGTAAGTTGTATGATGAGGACAATCCAGAACTTGAGCGACCTATTTGAAGATTTAAGAACTTTGGGGACTACTTTGACAACTTGGATTACTTGTGGACCAAATTTTCATTTATGAAAACTTCTAATAACTATAAATACTTGGTTCACATTATTTTCCATAAGATCTAATAAACAAACATATGAACTCTTTTGAGAGCAGAGTTATTAGCCTAGAGTAGCATTAGACATAGTTTCGCTTTAACTTAAGTAGTTAAGGGTGGATTACCTTACTGTCTACCCAAACATCTTTTCACATTCAATTGAAGTATTCTATTTTTGGGTTTCATTTGGTTTCATTGGTTGATTGTTTTGGAGTTTATATTTAATTCGTTGGTTCAATTGAAAGGCAGGGTAACTAGTCCCTTGTTGTTATAATCGGTGAGTTAATTGTAAATTGTCACATATCTTTTCTCTTTGTTTCTTTCTCCCTCTATTTATGTGTGTTTTTTATATGAACCACATCATTTGGTATCAGATATTAGGGTAGTAATTCATACCATCAAATTTCAATCCTTAGTTCATAAAAGAAAATTCAAAAATAAAAAGAAGAGCAAATTTGAAATTCTTCGAAAAAGATTAAGAAATTTCGAGTTTTGGTTATTTTTGGTGTCTTTGAACATTATATTCTTGTTCCTTAGTGTTCTAGCTCCCGTGTCTTCACTTTTGAGTCAATACGGGTTGGTTTTGGTGATATTCACCATGGTCAACCTTGAAGTTCTTGAAGGTATTGAACTAGGGTTCTTAGGGTTGTCAATTCCGTGCATGTTTTGTGTGTAAAAAGTAGCGGGGGTTTTCCCTATATCAAAGAGAGCACATGGTTGAACTTTGGTACAATTAAAAGTTCGTTTGAAGGTAGCTAGGGTTTTGAAAACTCAAGAACCTTTTCTTGGTATTCTTGAGTCTTCTTGTCCATAAAGTGGTGTTTGATCCAATTCCTTCAAGTAAAATTGGCGTTTTAGAGTTTTGGACCTATATTTTAGTGAGTTAAAAGGGTAAAAGTCCAATCAAGTGTTAAAATAAGTATCCAAGTTGGGTAACCATTTTTTCGTGAAGACAACTTGTAAATCCGTCTAAAGTTACGAGAACCGCCCCTTTTTCTCGTCCAAATACACCCCTAAATAATATTCTTTTATTAGGGGGGAAGCCAATTGTGCTAGTCTTTTCTCTGTAGGTGATCCATCCAATTTCTTGAGGCAAGCCGTCCAAAACCTAAGGCGAGATGTCTAATTATAGGTGAGCCATCCCTTTTCCTAAAAGCCAAGCCATCTAAAACCATGTCTTATGTAGTGGAGTTTCATTTGGGTGAAGCTCCAGTAGATGATCCATCTCCTATAATACGAGCCATCAGAAAAGCAAGAATGACCCTCTGTCAAATTGGGCGAGCCATCCAAATTAAAAGCAAGGCAAGCCATTTCAAATTAGAGGAGTCATCTTCTTCTAGACGAAACTCCCTTCAATTTAGCGCAACTTCATTTTGTCACTAAGTTTTGAAGGTAAGTCCAACCTCCAACCTCAGAAATCAAGTTTCCTTGTTCGATTCACATACATTCTCAACTAGAAACTAATTAGTATTCGTTCATACTAATTGAATACTGGTTCTTTGAATTCTTCTCTTTAGTATTTTTGAGTTCGAGCTTTTCTTTTCTTAATTCAAGTACGATTGATTCTTAGTATGTTTTGTTTCTTTAAGGATCCATTCTTCTATAAAGATTGTAAACCTTGAGATATTTATGTAAAGCTAGTTTGCTATCAACTTTGGGACTAAGCCGGAGAGGTAAGTTTGAGTGGTATGTACGAATGAGGGTGAGGATTTTTCTATTAACGTGGTTTGTTAGTTTAGTAGCGTACAATGTCATAGAAACATTTGGAAACCATTCAACAAGGGGAGGGCTTTGGAGGTACGCTGGATATTCTCGTCAAACAAATGGCTCAAACAAATGGCTCAAATGAATAAGAATATAGCCTAGTTGACTGTTGGAATGGTAGGGTTGCAAGGACGAAAGGGGAATTTTGAGGAAAGGCTAGGGGAAGGTAATAGAAGTGGGAGAGAGTCCTCTCACACTACTCATGATGAGGGAAGGGATAAATATGTAGATACATCTACAACAATATCCCCAGAACGACTAATGGAGATCAACAGACATCGACATGGGAAGGCCCCTAACCAATAACC
>JBDJHY010258274.1:0-10547 GCA_039654485.1 Withania somnifera
ATCATTATTTTCTATGTTTACTAGTTATAGATGTTATGTGGCTTACTTGTCTAGGTGGGTTAGGATAGGTTCCCTCACGACTGTATTTTGGGTCATGACAAGTTGTTATCAAAGCACTAGGTTAGTAGGGCTCACATCCATACAAGAAAAAGTTTAGTAGAGTCACATGAATCACAGTAGAGGTATATGTTACTTATCCATGAGAGGCTATAGAACTTTTAGGAATTTTTCTCTTTATTCTTTCACTTTTATCTTGTGTTGATTCCTTTTTTGGTTTTTGAGACATGGTTTGTTATATGAAAGTTTGTGAGGACCAGTTTTGTAGCAAAAGATAAGGTTTCCCTACTCTAGTTGAGCAGAAACCATCCAAAAGTAAAAAATGAGATAGAGTACAGGAGCGTGGTAGAGCTTGAGGTGTTGCATTAGTGAGGGGACAGGCTAGAGCAGCCTCCCTTGAGCTAGAGGTCCATGTTGCGACAGGGAGGTAACCACTGAGATTATTGTTACACCATTACTTCATGACACTTTTATATGGGATTTAGGTGTGTTAGCTACTTTTACATAGAGCGCGGGCACATTTGGCCCACCCAGGGTTTGCAGATTAGATTTGGGGCTCAGACCCTAGAGAACCATCAAATTTCGATATGTTAAACACTATTGGTACCTAGAGATGATGGGATACCAATATTAATCTTTGGTTTCCTAGTTGTTATAAGGACAACAATGTCAGACGACAAGCAGCATCACTAATTAAAAGTTTAGAAAGATAGATCCACCCTTATTTTAGGGTGGTAGAGTTGATGAGGTATTTGAGTTCCTATCTACTTTTAGGGAGCTACTTGAGAGTGCGAGGTTGGAAAACTCACATGGGGTCCTTTGTATGTCTTTCTAGTTTCATGTGCTAGTACATAAGTGGTGGCACTCTTACTTGGGTGATAGACCAGCTGGTTCTTCTCTGATTTCTTGGGAGGAGTTTGAATAGGCCTTTTAATATTGGTATGTCCCTTATAGTGTGATGGAGGAGAATAGTTTTATGTTCGAGAGGTTAGATCAGGGGGATATAATAGTAGTCGAGTATAAGGCTCGTTTTTATTCTTCATCAAGGTATGTTTAGATTGCTTCTTAAAAATATGGGTGAGAGAGCTCATTGGTTTGTATGAGGATTGACTTATACCCTATGTGTGTGTGTATTCTAAGTGGGTCATTAAGGGATATTATTTTCATAAGTGGTTGAGGCCAAGATCATTGAGAGAAAGGAGTTTAGGGGTAAAAGGCCTCACACTTCTGACCAGTATTCAAGTGCTTCAGTAGGAGACAGAGGCTCCTCCTAACATGGTAGTTTATTTTTCTCCCAGAAGCCAATTCAGGCACCCTGGATACATCTAGGAGTGATCACAGGTCTTGCAATACAAGTTAGTCTTCTAGAGGTTTTTAGTAGAAGTAGTCATGCTACAATGGCTATTCAAATTCTTTTGGTTTAGCTCAGAAGCTTATGGAACCTAGGTCTGTTTATACTTGTGGAGATAATCAGATTATATCCACTGATGGATCAGGGAGGTCTCTATCCTATCTCCCAGTATCCATCTATAGCATGATTACCTCCAGCTAGAGGTCATGTCAAATCATAAAATAGTAGATGTGGTCAGACTCCATGGAGAGATGATAGTAAAGTCGTAGTTATAATGGACAGGGGTTGAGGATTTGCTTCTTCAAATAATGGTAGAGGTCATTGATATGCTTTACCCAGTAGTATTGAGGTAGAGGCCTTAAATGTAGTGATTACATGTATTTTTGGTGTGCCATTGATATGTGTCCATAATATTTGATCGTAGATCTACCTATTCATATGTGTCTAACTATTTTGTTGTTGGATTAGATATAATGGGTGATTCTCTACCTATGCCCATCCATTTTCAATACCCGTAGGATATTCACTAGTGGTGGATCGGGTGTATCAATCTTATATTATTTCTATGGGGGTTATAATACTTGGATAAACCTAATTATTCTTAATATGGTAGATTTTGATATTATTCTGGGTATGGATTGTCTTTCTCCTCATTATGCAGTCTTGGATTATTGTTCCAAAATCGTTACTCTAGATGTGTCTGGATCGTTACTCTAGATGTGCCTGGTGTTTCAAAAATAAAGTGGAAAGGGTCTTGTGGTTCCTATCCTAGTAGGGTAATTTCCTTCCTTCATACTTAGAGATTGATCGAGAGATGGTTTCTCTCCTATTTATATTTCATTCATAATAACAATGTTGAGACTCCTTCTTTAGAGTCTATTCCAGTTGTCTTTGAGATTCCAGATATCTTTCTTACAGATCTTCCAAGTGTTCCTCTTGACTGGGAGATCAATTTTAGTATTGATTTAGAGCCAGGAACTAAGACAATTTTTTCCTCCATATCATTTTCCCCTTTAAAGTTGAAAGATTTGAAAGAAAAATTGTAATATTTTATTAACAAGTATTTTGTTAGACAAAGTGTGTCAACATGGGGTGCTCCTATTTTGTTCATAAAGAAATTAGATAAGTCTCTAAGGATGTGCATTGAATATAAGTAGTTGAAAAAGATGAACATTAAGAACAAGTATCCCCTTTCTCTAATTAATGATTTATTTTACCATTTTTAGTGTGCGACGATATTCTCTAAGATTGACTTGTGGTTCTACTATCATCAGCTAAGGATTAGGGCCTCAGATATCCCTAAGACATCTTTCAGGACCTATTATAGACACTATGAGTTTTTGGTTATGTTATTTAGGTTGAATAATGCCCCTGTAGCGTTCATAGAGTTGATAAATAGGGTATTTCAATGTTATTTTGATTCATTCATGATTGTCTTCATTGATGATATTTTGGTATATTCAAGGGGAGAGAGGAGAATCTATATTCCAAAATTTCAAAATGCAAGTGTTGGCTTAGTATTGTGCCTTTCTTGGGGAACGTAGTGTCCAAGAAAGGTATTAGGGTCAATTCAACCATGATTTAGGTAGCTCATGGTTGGTCCGAGCCTACTTCTCCGATAAAGATCCGCATTTTTATTAGTTTAACTGGTTATTATCGGAATTCAATAAGGTCTTTTATTTTATTGCAACCTTACTGACTTGATTAACTCAATAAGTATGGTATTTTTAGTGGTCTGATGAGTGTGAGGAGAGTTTCCAGAGGCTTAAATCCTTTTTTACTTTAGCACCAATTTTGACTTTACCTATTGAAGGTGAGCCCTTCACAGTGTTTTGTCATGCTTCTAGAGTTGGGTTCAATGGAGTGTTGATGTAGAAAGAAAAGGTGATAGCTTATGCTTATAGACAGTTAAAGGCCATGAGAAGAATTATCCCACCAACAATTTAGAGTTGGTAGCCATTGTGTTTGTATTGAATTTATGGCATCACTGCTTAAATGGGGTTTATTGTGAGGTATTCATAGATCATATGAACCTTAAGTATATTTTCAGCCAAAGAGATCTGAATTTAAGGCAGTGATGGTGGATTGAGTTGCTAAAGGATTATGATATGACTATTCTATACCACTCGGGTAAAGCTAAGTTGGTAGCTAATGCTTGAGTAGAAAATCAGCTAGTATGGGTAGTCTTGCTTCGATCCGAGAAGACATGTGACCGTTAGCCAGAGATGTTTAGAGTTTGCTAACAGTATGTTTTGTTTGCAGATTTCAAATCATGGTAGTATTCTTTCTTTTATGGAGGACCTCTCTTCCTTGATAGAGAAGATTAGGGAGAAATAGTTTGAAGATGAGAAGTTACACCTTATTTGATATAAAGGCTTGAGAGGTAATGAAAATGAGGCATTACTTAATCCCGATGGTGTTTAAAGGATTGTGGAAGGATCTGTATGCCTAACATTGGTGACTTGACTAGTTTGATTATAAGAGAGGCACATTGTTTGAGATATTCCATCCCTCTAGGGTAAGTGAAGATGTATCATGACTTGACCCACAATATTGGTGGTGTGGCATGGAAAAAACCATACAGAGTTTGTGGATAGATGTCTAAATTTTCAACGGGTGAAGTTTTAGCATCAGCGACCTAGTGGTCTTTCTTAGATAATGCCTATTCCTACTTGAAAGTAGGAGAATATCACCATGGATTTTATAATGGATTTACCTAACACTATGGGTGGTTTTGACTCTATTAGGGTGATTGTGGATTGATTGATTAAGTATACCCATTTTATTCTAGTAAAAGTCGATTATGCAGCTGAGAAATTGGCTGAGATCAAACTTATTCAGATTGTGTGTTTGCATGGTGTTCAAGTGTCTATCTTTTCTAACTAAGGTTATTGGTTCACATCGCACTTTTGGTGGGCTTTACAGTATACCCTGGGTACTCATTTAGACATGAGTACATCTTTTCATCCTTAGACTGATAGCCAGTTCAAGTGGATGATTCAGGTATTAGAGGATATGCTTTATGCCTATGTTATTGATTTTGGATTCCATTAGGATAAATATTTTCCATTGATAGAGTTATCTTATAATAACAGTTATCACTCTAATATTTAGAGGTCTTCTTTCAAGTCATTATATGGTAGGATATGTAGATATCGGATTGGCTGGTTCGATACTTTTAAGGTAAGAGAACTTGATACATATTTGCTTCATGTTGCTATAACCCAGGTTTAGGTCATCTAGAGTCGATTTTTGATAGCCCATAGTAGGCAAAAAAGTTATTCTAATAGGAGGGTTTAATCCTTAGAGTTCATGGAGGGTGACGGTGTTTTTTTCAAAGTATAACCATGGAGGGTGTGATGAGGTTCATAAAGAAGAGAAATCTTTGTCCTAGGTTCATTGGCCCATCTGAGATTTTGGAGCACGTTAGAGGGGTGGTTTATAGGTTGGCCTTGCCACCTAGTATATCAGTAATGCATCCAGTGTTCCATGTTTTCATGTTTTAGAAATACATCCCTCATGATTCTCATATGATTCATTCTAAGTTTATGACCTTGGATTCGGACTACACTTATGAGAAGGAGTATGTGGCTTCATTGGATAGGCAGGTTAGAAAGTTGAGGACTAAGGAGAGGGATTCAGTGAAAGTCCAGTGGAAGAATCATATAGTTTTAGAAGCTATGTAGGAGATTGATTCTAATATATGTGCCAAATATCCCCAGATTTTTTAGGCTTCAGGTACTTTCTATTCCTTTGTGTTTGAGGACAAATATAGTTTAATAGTGGATAATGTAATGAACGGAAGGTTATTTTTTATTTCTCTCATAACATGACCGTTTTTTTCATTTTCGATAGTTTCTCCAGGTCACCCTTGATCAACTTATGGGTTGTTTTTAAACCAGAGCTAAAATGGTTAAGTTTTGAGAAATTTTCAGTTTCAGAAGCTTTTAAGTTGAATAGTTAACTTTAGTGCATATTCAGAGTTCTAAGTCTCGAAAAGGAATTTTGTCAGTTTTTTTATCTTAAAATGTGGAATTTGATCCAGGAGGACCTTCATTTATAGTTTAGGCCTATTGTGATGATTTTATCTCGTTTGACTCGATAAAGTTGAGTTTTAAGGGCAAAGTTTGATCAATATTTGATGATTGGACACTCATATTCAAATTTTGTTAGCTCTGTTAGATTTTGGAGGTCTTTTTTGGTCAAGTAGAAGGTTCGGATATTTTTCCAAAGGTTTTGAGTGCATCCAAGTATTTTAAAATAAAGTTTATGTTTTAGTGACCATAGAGGATATCAGTTTGATAAGACCTTGGATTTCTATTTTTATGATTCCATCGCATCTAAAATATCATTTCCACTGAAACTCATTTATGGTTTGTGTATACGGAATTCCGAGAAAATCCCAAAATTTTATTTGAAAAATAAGAGCCAAAATAGAAAATTCTTGTCAAGTGGTCGTATGGAAACCATACGATATGTATGGCTACTATATGAACTGTACAGCAAAGGAATACAAGTTTTATGGCTCCATACGAGTTGTATGGCTCCATAGAATCCAATGGGTACCTCTATATGACCAGCATTGAAGGCATACGAACTATATGGATGTCCTTATTTGTGCATCTAGGGATTTTTCCCAAGATTTAGTGAGGGGTAATCTAGGATTTACAAGGTTTTACACCCATGTAGGTCATGAAGGAAATGTTCTACCATTTATAAGTTCTAAAACCCTCTTCAAATATCCTTTGGGAGAATTTTCTCTTTGGGGAAAAGATTGCGATTAAGTTTTCAAATAATTGAACTCTTGGTCAGATTTTTTCATCTAAATACTTGTTATTTTGAAGTTTATAAACATGGGTTCATCTTTATTTCTTGATTTTGATAAAATTAACTTTGAAGTTTCTAAACCAAAGACTTTAATTGATAAATTGGAATGTTGATTACCAAATTGAACTTGGTTTTGTATGAAATTTGATATTTCAAATCCCCAAATTATGGGTAACTTGAATTTCATAAAAACTTCTCAAATTTTGAAATGGGTCTCAAATTTTGAAATGGGTTTTCAAACTTGACTTCTTGGGTGAATTATGGACCCGATTTAAAGTATTTCAATATGGGTATTATTCTTCATGCATTCTAATGGAAAATTAATATTTGACTAGATTTTACGGATTTAAAGGCTCGGTATAAAAGAAAGTCACCTACTCGATTTGATTTCTTCATTTGAGAAAAGTAAAGTTTCTTACTCTTCTACAAAGTGTTTTAGGCTATTATAAGTTATTTTCTTGTAATTAATAGTAATAGAGAATATTTAAGGTGTCTATATGGTTAAGTGATGACTATTCACCTATATGCTAGAGTCAAGCATGTGGAGTTAAAACTAAGGAATAAAAATGGTTATGAATTGTTAATTATTTGAAAAGGCAGGGTTGATGTATGATTTTGGGCATTGTATTGATATTGATTTATAAAGTGAAAAGTCATGGGCCGAATATGATTTTTGGCATTATCATGATATTGATTTATAAAGCAAGGGGTTGAAGTTTGATTCCTAGAATTGACATGATATTGATTTATAATGTAATAAGCAAGGGTAAATGTGTGATTCCTGGCATTGTCATGATATTGATATAATATGATATTGATTCGTGGTATTATCATGATATTTATTTATAAATTAAAAGGAAAGGAAAGAAGTGAAATTCCCATCATTGTCATGATTCATTTACATGAGGTTTTGATATTTGATTATGGTGGTATAGATATGGTCTGTGTCAGTCTATGACAGTGTATGATGTACCCTCCATAGTATGGGTAGACTTGTTGTTGGGAACTGTAAAGGGTATGAAGGACTCCTTACTCGAGTTACTGGTATAACGAGTGGAATTTTTCCATAAGTCATGGAATAACTCAAGAAGGGAGACATGCACTTGAATAGAACATTGATAGATACCTGATGATAATGGATTTAATGATCCTTATACCTTGTCATACCCATTTATAATCCTTCATATAAGTCCATTTATCGACAACATCGAATGTACCCTTCTTACCACAATTGGAATTGTGTGTTGGGATTGGGTGGAGCGCTAAATTATGGTATGGACTATTTTTACTTGATTGTTATACATTGATTTTTTAGATGATTCTATACTGATTATGTATGCCAGGGACGTACATGGATATTAGACTTGAGCAGAGTTCCTCTTTACCTTAACTTATTTCTTTAGAATCTTGTCCACGGGTTTATTTCTAGACAGCGTCGGATATACCCTTCCTACCACAGGTGGACTATTGTATTCCGAACTGATATGAGTGATGATAAACTCCCTCTGTGAGTCTATGATATGACTAGTGGGATTTTTTTCGTGAGTTATAAGTTGACTCGAGTAGGGAGGCCTACACTCGAAATATTCGGAGGGTGAGATCTTGATACTTGTGATTTGTTTCAATTATAGATATCTTATTAGTTTTGTTATTTATCTGTTAAGATACCTGATAAGGTGATATTGGTACTTCTTTATAATGATAGTTTATGGGACTTTGTGCTAATACTTTGTTAGCAGAATTTAGATCACTATTGTTTGTTTTTGATGAATAGTTAGCTTTATTATTGTTATTTCCTAAACTTTGTGTATCTCATTATAAACTATTGGATTATGATAATTATTGCATCTTAGTGTTGTAGGAGGATCATGGTTGGGGTGTCAGGGTAGTGATGCTCGTCGCCACTTTGTTTTAAAACAGACCAAGGATATATCCTAACTACCCATTGATTTATTTTTGTACATTGTCCCTTGATTTCTACACTTGTGTGGGTTCTAAACCCAGAGAAGCCTGATTTTGCTTCCTCAGATCGGAGTCTGAGGCTAACACTTAAAAGATCAATAGGTAACTATTGGTAACCCAACAGGCACCATGGACTTTCCCTATCTATGTCTTTATTTCTATCTTTATTAAGAATTGGAGATATTTGAGACTATTTTGTTGTATCAAACTTTTATTATATTATCTAGTGGATTGTACACAGTGACTCCAAATTTTGGGTGGTTTATTAGTTGGATTTTTATATTGTACTTTTCCTTCTTCTCATTGACTCATTATTTTCCGCATTTACCCTTTATAGATATTGTGAGGCTTACTTGTACATGTGGGTTAGGATAGGTGCCATCATGATCGAATTTTTGGTCATGACATTTGCAAGCCACAATTATATCCAGAGATGGAAGACGCACAAGATTAACCCAAATGCACATGTAAGACTTTAATTATCCAATGTTGGTCATCTCCACGTAAAGTCAGACGATGCAGAAAACTTAAAGACATTTCAACTGTGGTGGAACCTCTGTAAATGTCTATATTTACATCCTGAACTACTTTACTACTAATAAAGTTTGCTTCAATGTTAGAGAGCACCTGTCAGTATGAAATTCTCAAAACAAAACCACAGTTGTGAGTTACTCCAAGATGGATGCAACACTGGGCAAAACTATCTTCTACATTAAGTCGAGGGAGGTTGACATCTGAAGATATTCAAACTTCAAGAAAAATATAATAATGGATCGTACTTGATCCATAACAAACCTATAAAGAGTAACGTCTCCAAGTGCCATAAGAAATGTTATCGCTCTATCTTGAATAAGCTTTTAATACTAATAAGAACTGTTTTGACATTGCCAAGAGCATCCATGAGGATGAAAATCTCAACAAAAAAAACCACAAGTATGTACTACTTCAAAATAGACACAGCACAACATGAAATTTTTTTTAGCAACTAATAGAAATATAGTTAGAAGAGGAATGTCAAACCTTTTAGACGTGAGTTGAAGATTGATTTCCACTGTAATCCAAACACAACTCTATCGAAAGGCATATGGGTGCTTTGTTATTTTAATGTTAATTTTTTCCTCTAGGATAATTCCTTAAATCTCCTTGGAAGCAACGTCTCCTTCCTCCAAGTTCAAGTGATGTTATCCTAAGAGTTTGGAAAATTATGTCCATGTGAATTCTTAATTAGGTGTTAGGGGACCCACACTTGTGATTAAGGTGATTACAAGCATATTTTTCCTACTCAATTTTTCGTCACTCATTCCAAAGCTCAAAGTTAGTCTTAGCATAAATATGGTTGCCTTTTTAACCAATCAAGTCAAACTGCATGTAGCCTGATTCACTCAATGCTGGGATACGTAGGATAGGCTCTGTGTGAAAAATTAGTTGTATTTAAAAATTCTCACCTACTCTAATCTTCATATTTTTAATCTCATAATAATTCAAAATTGTGATCGTTTGCAAAATCTCATAAATTGTGCTCAGAATCAAGTGTTCTAAACTAAGTGGCTTGAATTCCCGTGTAACATGGGATATGTAGTAAGCTCGATGCCAGATTTGGTCCATAATTCCAAAAAGCCACAAAGAACCTTTCTTCAAAAAGTGAATTGAGGGGTCATCCAAAATTATATTTTTCAAATTCTCTTTACCAAGGGTAATTCTCATCGACCTAAGTTAATGGAGCTAGATTTGGCCAAATAATATGCATATTGATCAATATCATATCAAAATGGGTTATTATTGAAAAAAATAATTATTTGAATTATTTTAGTTCGAAAATATCTTATAACGGTTAAATTTTCTTGTTCTTAATCTAAATCGATCTGATTATTTGTTTAATCAAGCTCAATATTCAACATTCCACTGGACCCTCATTATTTTCTCAGATTTAGTCATTTTTGGGCAATTGTGCGGTCCAAAATACAAAAAATCTAAACATATTTTATTCCTTTCAACTAAAATTGATCCAACACACCATTATAACCCATGTACATTACTCGCATGCTCTAAAAAGAACCCCCAAACACCTCCACTCTTTCTTTTCTCTCAGTTTCTCCACTCTTCTCTTTATACAAATGACAGAGCTGAAGAACCACCCTTAACTAAAACCCAAATCCCTTTATGAATAGACCAAAATGACTCCAAATTTTCCATTTCAACTAATAAATGACATTCACAGTTACACCTATCTCCTAAAGTCATCAATTTTCCATTTTCATCCATTAATATGACATAGATAAGTCTTTGAATCCAATTTCTAACCAACAGATAGTTTTTATTTTTCTCTTGAAATCTAGTTGTTAATATGCAT